>CM047809.1:106407061-106621318 GCA_026214975.1 Gentiana macrophylla
CTGGAATGCGCAGTGTGTGGACTTTCATTTCAGGTTTTGTGAAATTGTCACTGCACTGGTGAGGTTTTTTTTCTTCGTTATATGAGTTTTTGACATAATTACATAGATGGGGTGTTGAAAGAGAAATCGAGTGCTATGAACAATGGTGATATCTTAATTGACATAGGTTATCCGGCTCTACAACGGGTGGTAAAATCGTGGCTGGTAATTCTGCCTTTCGGAAACCCATAACTATTTTGTATAACATATACTTTTCAAAAGCTTACTTTTTGGTACTTGAGGAGTAGTTGCAGGGCAAATTACATCTTCATGTTTCATTTACAGTATTTGGTTAAATTGGTGTGACATTTAAGTTTTTTTTTTCCAGTTCATTGATCAAACATATAAATCATTGTGAAAGGTTTGAGATGAACCCATGCTCTGTTGCTGATATCTGAGTCAAGTATTGCATTTGGTTGGAATGAGCCACATAAAAAAAGAAGAGTAGCAGCAGGTCATCTTAATATCACAAGGATGTCATTTTTTTTCCACTCACATTTTACTTTTTCCCTTTAGTTGTTTAATTTTGTTGGATGCAAAACAAATCTCTACTCATTTTCTTGGACAATGCCAACAAAAACTCTACTGATGTTGTTGGACATTGCCAAAATCAGTAGTTAAGGTGACGATGTCCAAAACAAAATCTCTACTGATTTTTTCCACTCAGATTTTGCTTTTTACCTTTAGTTGTTTAGTTTTGCATCCAACAAATCTACACTGATTCATGAAAAGTCTCGAAAACCGCATTGACGAATTATGTTGTCTTCTTCCACAGTTTTAATAACTTCTCTTTTGGTGGAAACGACAGGATTTAAAGTCGGAAATGAATCACATGCTAAATCCCAGAGCTGCATCCCCAGAAGGATCATCGATCAACATTACGGTACTGAAGATTCTAAGCAATTACCTTTACTTCAATAGATGTCTTTTACCGAGACGGAAGTAACAAGAAGTAGAAGTGTAGAACAAATATATGGTCATTTGACTCATTTCTGTGATGCCTGTGTTGTGATAAAATTGCTTACATGTACATTTGTGTAGTTCCATGTGAATTATAATTATAAATACTGAATGCGTGAGATGTATCTTTGTTTTTCAGGTTGAAACCAAGTCCAGAACAGTTTAATATTCAAAGGTTTGACAATGTACTATTTCTTTCTTAACTTCATTTTTCTAGACATTTTTTGCCCTGTTCTCTAAATATTTTCACTTTTCGATTCTTAACGGCTGAAAGTCTCCATTAGTTCATTTGTTTGGGGTTATGGTTGGCTTTTGCTTGATGGACAATTCAGTTTTTTTCAACATGAAGCTGTAGGTAATCTGTTTCTTGGTTTGGTGGTGTAGATGCATGTTTGGAGTAGAGAATACTAGGAAGTTAATGATGTCATTGTTTGGTATTAAATCATTTCATGTGAGCACTAAACAATATATATTTTTATGGATCTTAAGGCTAAAAGCTGAGCTGCCTTTAATAAGGATAATAGACACCGTTAGATATCATGAAGAGCATCCATTAATTAGATGATGTATTTCAGTATATCGTATTGTTTATCTTGATGATATTTGGATTTTGAGGAAATACTATGTGTTGGTATGAGCTGATGTCTTTCAGAGTCGATTAAAGCGACAGTCAAGGGATGACGGTTAAATCGAATACAAAATCACTAAACCGAAATCATGTCCACAAATTCATGCAACGATTATGTATATGTCAGGTCAAGATTTGAACTTAGGGTCCAGTAGTGCGGGTTAGTGAAGTTAGTGTGGTTAAAATCATCATCCATAATCGCAATATGATGGAATCTAATGGATTGGTTTCCGTGAACTTTGAAATACTATTAGAACGTACTACCCAATCTGTTTGTATTCGCCCACATTGGAAAGCCATAGTTTTCATTTGTAGGTAGCATGTTTCATTTCGGGTGAAGTCGTAACAAGGTAGCCGTAGGGGAACTGTGGTCGAGTGAATCCTTCGCGATGGAAATTCAGGGGTGGTGTGGAGTGCTGTATCAAATTATTGTATATCACATGTTAGCAGATTAGATTGAGATTTTGCAACCTTTCACATGTCTACAGTGACGGTGTGCTAAAACACGAAACCTATTTTGTGTTTTTGTATAAATGACATCCATATGGATGTCGGGCGGTGCAATAGACTTTTTACGAAAATCCCTCATTTTTTCGCACTTCCACCTCCTCTCTCACTGTCCATTTTCCAACCTGATTATGCATATTATTTTTGACTAATAGAGCATTTCGATACATAGGAATTTTGTATTTATGAAGACATCAAGCGTGAGATGCAGGCGGTATTTTCATTGATCAATAAGTCATGTTCTTTGAACCACAACACGAAATAGGCGGGTATT
This sequence comes from Gentiana macrophylla, assembly GCA_026214975.1. Taxonomy (NCBI): domain Eukaryota; kingdom Viridiplantae; phylum Streptophyta; class Magnoliopsida; order Gentianales; family Gentianaceae; genus Gentiana; species Gentiana macrophylla. The sequence continues at coordinate 106,409,470 of CM047809.1, forward strand.
CTTATCGATCCCCAATATTTTCTGCGTAAAATTTCTTATCGTGGTGGAGTATTTGTAAACTTCAAAAGGATTTTCGATGGGGATTCACATAATCATGCGGATTCACTTTATTAGGATCATATTTACGGTCATTTGTAGTGCCTATCTGTGCAATGGTCTTATTTAGATATTTTGTGCTTGGAATGATGTGTTAATTTTGGTTTAGAAATTTTCTAACTGCTATCTCTATCAATACGCAAATGCAGAACAGAGCAAAAAGGAATCTTCTATTTATTTCCATATTCAACATCAACTACATCACATGTCTTTTCCCTGAAAAGTATTTTAATGGATGAATTTGTTCCGGCCTTAAGTGAAGATCAATAAGCTAATGCGAGTTGATGTCGAGTTACATGATTTATTGACTAAATGGAGAAAGGTACGTTGTGCGTATGACTTTATGTGGTAAACCTTTAATATGAATGTACTAATCAAGCATTTTGTCCGGTACTTTCGTGTATTTCATTAAAGGTGATGTGCTAAGGCCCTACATATGTATATCTACCATTTGCCCTTGAATTATATCAACACTTGATGTGCTTGGAATCGATAAAATGTGAGGTGTAAAGAAGTTTAGTTGTGGTACAATCGTTGTTGAGGTACGTTGATTTTTTATTTTATTTTTGACGTTAACATTGGTGCTGCATTGTTTAACCTTCCTATTATCTTTGTTGCGTAAAATCGGTGCTTCATTTGTATCTTTTCAAGCGAGTAGGATGAAAGTTTGGTTTCATTGATAATCATTCATCGATTTTGATGGAGGTATGATGTAATTTTCTTCAATTTTGTGTCCATGTACATATGATTCCATGTTTTTCTACTACACATGGTTTCCAAGCTTCATTATGATTGTTTGTCCTGTCTGCTTGTCTCATCACTTTCTTGCGTTCCGTAGGAGTTACACATTTGGGATCTTGGGGATAAATTTGTGTTGTTGTTGATGTAGTGGGAAGAGGATGGTTAATCAAGGGACAGGAGGTTTTTGATCAAAGCGAAGAAGGAGGTTGCATAGAAGACTCGCTGACCATGCATAGAAGACTCATGTCGACTTTTTAAATTTAACGTTCTCCGTGCATCGCACGGGTTTCCTACTTGTATATATATATAGACGAAGGAATTTAACCCAATTACCTGCAATTTTGCCCCAAACCCACCTTTGACCCGGTGAGCAATTAAAAAAACGAAAACAACCCACGGTAGAATAAAAACAATTTATACCACATTCTTCATTTGACCAATTGACCCAGAAATTGACCCGTTTTGAAGCAGTCGCAAATGAGCTGGACATTTCTCCTTCCGCTCCCGCCGCGATCCGCTTGCACAAGAAAAACCTATCCACGTTCTTTTTCCTAAATCCCCCTATGATCCCTAACCTCCACTTTCGAATCTATTGTAGATTTTTCTTATATCATACAGAGCTCCGAATCCCTTACTCGCGCTTCGTTCTGCGCTGTCTTTGCCGCAAATTCATCCACCACATCTCCAATCCATGAAAGCTTTTACCGATCCCGAATGGAATGTAAGGAGGAGCAGATGTGGTCACACAATCAGAAGCCTTAACTACTCAATTTGATCTCGGAATCCATAATCCAGGTTAATATTTTCTAACTTCATCTATCTTTTTACCCTATTTCATTTTCTTAATTTTGTAACCCTCTCACGTAGAAAAGCAGGGTTTTTTTGGCCGATTCCGTGCGATTCGAATGCACTCGGTGAAAAGAAAGTGAAATGATGAACAAGTATTTGATCACTCCACTACAATGGGGTCAGAGGTGGTTGAGTCTGAGGCAGAGTGTTTTCAAAAAAGTAGGAGAAAGTCCACATTTTGCAGCACTTGAGGACAATTCATCTTCTGAAACAGTCAAGAGAGCCATTACAGATGTCAAGTACGATGTATCTGTTGGTGATTTAAGTTTAATCACGAGCCGTTGAGGTAATCGGGGTTTAGTACAAGGATGAATATACTTGTAACACTTTATTATAAGTTTGGAGGTGTGGAGTACACGCTTATGTAATGTGTATATAAGTATACGGATGGAAAATAAGCATGTATGTTCAGGAAAAGTCACTTAAAGGACCGAAAATCCGGTTAAAGGACTAAAATCTCGATTTTGGGAAACAGAGGCATAGGCGCCCGCCTATGAAGCTCTCAGCGCCCGCCTATGGCTTTCTCGGCAAGGCTAAAAGTCGATCGAGTGTTTGGCTTTTTCGATGATCACAGTCGCCACAGCGCGCACTCCGGGTCCGGCGATCCTTTAAGTGCCTTTTGGCCTTTTAAGGTGTTATGACCAAATGGTACCTTTCCACTTGGGTTGTAACTATATAAACTCGAACTTACAACTAATTTTTCTGGATTCCAAGAGCTTTTACAGGAGCTTACATTGTTGAATAAAACACACAACAAATGTATGCATCCTTGATCATATCATATACATAAAACACTTGCAAACTTTCTCCAAAGGTATTCTTCATCTTTTGAGCCTAAAGATCGGGCGGAAAACGTAGTCTTATCTCACAAAAGTATTTGTGTTACCCTAGGCTTCAGATAAAGGGCAAATAACTTTTGTAGGAAAGTGTTTCACGATTCTACGCTCATATCAAGAAAAGCAAATTTCGAGTTTTAGTTTTTTCGCGTTTTATTCAAGTTTGACATTGTTGGTGTTCTTCAAAACCCCAAAGTTATCAACAATCTACAAAAGTTATTAAGTTTACAATGTCGGTTTGAAATGAAGAGTTGCCTTTTTCGTAATTTTATCAAAGGTTGTGTCCTAGTATTTTGGGCATAACTCTTGATTCGAGAATCGGTTTGAAAATCCGAGATACCGTTAGAATCGTGGCGAGACGAGGATCGCAGATGATATCAAGTTTGCGGTCCTGGTTCGATGTTGACAAATTGTCGTAAATTCGAGAAGTTGTCGCGTTTTTTGATTGATGCAAAGTCGATTATAATCTTTTGGTAAGTAAAAGTTCATTGGAATGACTTTGTAAAATTGCTTTGTGATGTTGCTATGACTACGGATGAATGGTATGTATGTTTATTTACATTATTTCATGAAAGTTTGTGGTGTCCAAAAGAAGAACTACAATCAATATAAAATTTGATTGTAGTGTCTAAGTTTTGTTCTTGCATGTTGTTTGATCATACATATATGTTGTTTGGCTTGATATTTCTAGACATGATCGAATCAATGATGAAACTTCTTTGCGTGTTTAATGTTTAATGTTCATTGATCTTGGTGATAAAATCATGTTATTGATTTGTTAAAGAATGTATCGGTTTGGTGAAAGGATACAACTCATTAGAGTTTGTATTATTTTGAAAGCGATTATAACTTTTCGTTTAAAGGTAGTAACTTTTCGATTTTAAAGGTTACAACTCTTGGTTTAAAAGTTGTGACTTGTTTGAAAAGTTGTGATTCTTCGGTTCGAAGGATGTAACTTTTATTTTGAAAAGTTGGGACTTTCCGATATAGAAAGTTGTAACTCTTGGTTGTAAGAGTTGTAGTTCTTCGGTTTAGAAGATTATGAATCCTTGGTTGGAAAAGTTGTAACTCTTTTATTTAATAGATACATCGTTTATTTATGCGTTACTTTGTAGTAATACAAGTGATGGTATGAAAATGGTAGTAAATAACTATCATGTCCTCCAAAAGGTAAATGAAAAGAGTGTATGTTTTAATGAGTTTTATTGGACAAGATTTAAGCATAAGTTTTAAGCTTTTGTTTATACTCCTACGCCTCCAACAGCTTGTTTGTTTGATAAATTACTTGAACTTTGGTATAATGAAATCCAAACTTGAGGTTTGGAGGTGTGAGGAGGTCTTGTGACTTTCCGAGATTAAGGTTAATTCCTTGAGTAAAAGAGGCATTGAAACTATGTTTATTGGAATTGCTATGCATTTCAATGTTCTTTGGTTCCATATAATGGAGTGAATGATTCTAGTACTGATTTAAACTGTTGTTGAATCATGGTATGTCATCTTTGGACATTTATAATGTTGTACAAAGTTTGAAGTATGAAACTCCTACCGGTGTTGGAGTGAAGGAAAACAATAAAGTTGTTTTCTAAATATGCCGTAAAGCTCAACGAGAGCAAATGGTGCGTGAATCTTTCAATGAAAGATGAAAGTTGATGTAAGTCAACATGTATAAATCTTGATTAATAATGTAAGGTTTTGTACGGTTTAGGTATTGGTTATTTTGATACCTTGGCACCGGTTAATGAAATCTCCTCGGATAAATTGTTGTTGTTTGTTTTAACAATCGTTAAACAATTTTGTAATCCATTAAATGGATGGTAAAACTTCGGTTTAGAAATGGAGATTGGAATGGGCATTGTATTTGAAACAACCTGGAGGGTCTTGTTATGTTGAAGTTAACATAAGGAGTGTATATGCTATTTTGGTTCAAGGTGCTAATTAAACTTGATAGACATCTTAGCTTGAAGATTAGTTTAATTTAAAGTTGTTTGTAATACCTTGTTCGTAATTATTCAAATCTTACATATGTTTTATACTTTATATGTCTTATATATGTTTGATGTCTAAAGAAGTGACTTTGTCCTTTGATGTATGTTGAATACATGTTTGGTGTTTTGCTTTGGTTAGTATCTATTCATGATACTAAAAGTGAAACATGCTCGATCTACAAAGATTGGATTTGCCTTGGAATATAAGGTGATGTAGTAGTTTACATTGTTGACATGTTGATTTTGGTATTAACCAAATCATGTTGTTCATAATTGGACGGTATTGTCATCAAGGCTTTAAACTACACGATCATGGGGAGGTTTAAACTCTATAGTAAAATGAGATTCCTTCGTTTTAGAAGAATCCTCGGTTAACTAGTAATTTGTGCTAGGATGAAGTATCATTTATGAGCTTCTAAGTGCATAAATTTCTGGTTGGACTATGGAGTTGGATTTCTTTGTTGATGACTTAGAAGTTCGGAATTCCCTTGCAATTAATAACCAAGTTCATCCTAGTTATCCAATGTGTTTGGCTAGGAAATTGTCAGATGTTACAATGGTGATCTAGACACCAATGTATTAATGAAAAGTTGGATTGTGAGTTTATAACTCAAAGGATGATGGTGGTTGTTCAAAGAGTACTCATGATTTATGTTTGAGAGATTTTGCATCATTTAAAACAAAAGAAAATTTATAAACCCTAACTTAGATGCAAAACTAACTCCTAACCGGCCAAACACCGGGTAGTTGATAGTATAGCGAGATAAGTAAAGGATCGATCCACAGGGAATTGGGTTGTTGAATCTAACTTTATTAATCTTTCCAATTGTTACTACTAGTTATTACTAAATCTAAACTAACGGAAAATAAATCGACGAGAGGATTATTAGTCCAAAGCCGGGGAATGACAAGAGTGATAAAAGCGAAATAAAACTACCATCTATAAAAGCGAAATAAATAAACGAAGATGATCATGGTGGATAGACAATTGAACAAACAAAATCATCCTATCCAACAAATCCTCTATCTCCTCTCTAAGATTATCTTATCTTTGATTAACTAAAGATGTGGTTCACCTCACAAAGGTATGAATCCTACTTTGTAGTAATTCGCCTATCAATCCCGTCATCTTTCGATCTATAGAGATTGACGATACAAAACAAGGTGTAAGATCTTTCAATCTAATAACCTAGATAATTAACCTATCAACTTTCGTTATATCAAGGTTAAAAAAATCACATCTTTTCCATGGTGATCTACGGTTTAACATGACTCTCATCAAATTAAACATCAACAAGCAACGATCTTTCGATATGCATTGCAATGACAAATAAACATAGAAAAAGATACACCTTTAGATAAAGATCATACAAACAAACTTAGATTAAAGAATAGAAAAACACGATGAAAAGGGTTCAAAAGCTTGAACATGCTCATTTCAAAATCAAAGACAAAGAATAGCAAAAAGAAAGCGAAATTAAAGCACCTAATCTAACCCGGATCACTCGAGCACAAGGCTCGGGTGACCCGCCTCAAGCTCCAAAAGAGTGGTTTCGCCGCTCTCCTTGTTGTGGAGGAGAAATTATGAATGTAAGTTGAATTGTGAATCCCTGAATGATTTGGGATCTGCCGATATTTATAGGAAAATAGTGGCAGACATTCGAACGCCGATTTGAGCATTTGAACTCCAGGTTTGGTGTCCCGTAACGCCGCTCTATTCTCGAACGCCAGATTCTGTTCTCGTAACGCCGATTCACGGGCTTGAAACGCCGATTCAAGCTGTGTCTTGAGTTATGCGCATTTGATCTTTGTCATTATCTCTTAACAACCCATCCTTATCCTTTTGTAATAAACCTTATCTCTTGGATATTCTAGATCATTCATGACTTGCCCTCCAAGATCTTATCCATGAGACTTGTCCATTCCAATCTTTAACACTTGTAAGCTCCTAATTAAACAATGAATGATTCCAAAATGTAATATAATTCCAAAATAATAATAAATCATCATTTAAGCACTAAATTTGATACATTTTGAAATTAACTCATTAAAAATATCATTTGCTCAATATTTAAATATGAAGCTCGATTTCTATAAAAACATAAGAATATATGGGAAAATTGATATAAAATATATCGTTAAAAATCGTATAATTTGACCGAGAACAACTCCCCACACTTAGCTTTTTGCTCGTCCGAGCAAAACAAAACAAAATCAAGACTCGAGACGTATAAACATTTATGCAAATATAAAACATATTCAAGTCGTTTAGAGGTTCACCAAAGTGTGTGTGTGCGTAGCCATAATAAATTTCCACTAAAACCACACTTGAAATTGATTCAAGCAAAACTAGCTAACATCCCATTTAAATTAGAAATATAAAACGATTATAACATGCACCTCACAAAACATACATATTCGAAAAACAATAATAGGGAGTATTTAAAATATTTCCGACATACTTAGAGGATAATCCCTACAACATATCTTTCGATTTATCTTTGGGGATAAGATATACGATAACTATGTCTTATATTCAATTCATATCACTTCTCATCTAAGTTGATTTAATTATTTCTCATTTAAACACACATCGTAAGAATGAGCTATTGCCCCTCATAGTAGAATAGGACATTTTGAGATAATCCCTACCTACTCAAATCATAAGGCGACTTTTTTCACGATCATGTCGTGAGCTTTGGTCATCATAGTGGTATAGGACATTTCGAGATAATGCCCTATCTCACTCAATCATCGACCCGACTTTCGACATACTCAACTAATTCATTCATTAACTCAACTTTTCAAAAAAACAATAGTTACGTGTCACTTATCACATTCAAACTTCAAGATATTCACAAGTATGACATACTTTTAATTCTAAATACAAACTATTAAAATTTTCAAAATTCATATGAAAGCAAAGAATCATGCGATAATCATCAAAAATCTCCAATCAAATGGGCATAGCTTTAAATTATAGCTCATCATTTACTATGGCACGTGAAAAATAGTGTTGGGTGAAACATCTAAAGTTACTAAATATGCAAAATAATGCACCAATGATATACAAACTCAAATAAAGATATGCATTTGTTCACTCGGGACAAAAACAAAAATTTTGAAAAATTTAGCATTTTCATAGAAATATGACTAATATGGCAAAAGAGTGTAGATACTAATCCCTTCCCCACACTTAGATTGCAACTTGTCCTCAAGTTGTGCAGAAATAAAAGTTTAGGAACTTAGTGATTGTATTTCCAAAGTGGCAGTGCGGAAAGAACCCCTGAAGAACCAAAATTGCTTGACTATCCTTGGAAATGTGGAGCATCATGAGATCCAAGTAAGCTTGAATAGATCAAGAGACTTGTGGAGCATCACAGAATACCGACATTGACGTGAAAGCGCACAACAACTATCAAAAGTGTCCCGCATACTTGATCGGTGCAAAAAAGAGTCTACGGGAAAAAGAATTATACATTGAAAACACAAGGAGAATAAATCATAGAGATGTTTTGATTAGGCTCAGATAAGGATGGAACATATACATGGACATTGCAAAATAGTAGGCTAGGTGCAACTACATTACAATGCAAACTACATGATATGTAATCTAATAAAAAGAAAACATTAAGGGTGAATTTACGTGTTTTATAACATTTATACTTTATAATGTTTTCCACCACATTCGTATGAATTGCATGGAAATCACATGTTTAAATGGAATTATTGAGCAAATGACATTTTAATGAGTTAATCGCAAAGTTGGTGAATTTATATGTTTTAATTATGATTTTATGTTTATTGGAATTATGTTACGCTTTGCGGTGTTTTTGATGTCATGTAGGTACAATTATGTGGCTCAATTGATGATCAAATGTTGATGAAATTTTGAGCTAATTCAAGTTAAAAGAGATAATGGTGAATTGGATAGAGAAGAAAAGAAGATAAAGATGGAATTATCAAGTCTTGATCGGTGGACTAGCGTTCATCTCGAAGCGAGCAGCGTCCAAGATCGAACAGGCGTTTGATAAGTGGACGGCGCCCGTAATCATATTTTACATTCGAGAGAGTTCGATGCTTTCGAACGAGCGGCGTTCACCTCCGATCGTAAGGCTGCGGACGAAGCGCCCAAGATAGTGGGACGGGCGTCCAAGCACCGCCTTAGCCTAAACCGACCTAAAAAGCTATAAATAGCGCGATTTCTCAAACCCTAGACACAGTCGAACCCTAAACCCTAGAGGGGCAGCTTGGCTGCGCGTTTTCCTTCCGCTTTTTCTAGTTTTATGCACTTAAACTTCTAGATTAGATTAGATAATTTCATGTACTTTTTATTCAACAATTCGATGTGCAAAGGATGCTAGTGAGGCTAAATCCTCCTTGAAGCGCGTTGTTGTGAAGCCGTCCGTTTCAATGATTTGATCTCGAGTTCGTGATTATTTTGTGAGTGTCTATTAAAGTTGTTACTTTTATCATGTTTTTATATGTTGATTGCATGCTATATCGAAAGATCCGTGCCTTTGTTTATTGTTTGCTTGATGAAAGTCATGTTAACCTTAGAACACCATGATAAAAGTTTAGACCTTTAATCTAATCACAACGAAAGTTATTAGATTGATTTTCTAGATTAGGAATTGAAAGATTTCACGCCTAGGTTAGAAAGACGTAATCTTTAACATCGAAAGATAAAAGATTAGGAAACGAACTTGTCCACGAGAGTAGGAGTTTATGCCTTCGATTAGGTGAATCACGACTTGAGTAGAGATCACGAATTAATCCGAGTTAGAATTGAATGTTGATAGGATAGGTGGATCAATCGCTTGTTCGTTCGTTATAATTTGATTTAATCCTTAAAACTTGAATTGTTTAGCTTTAGTTTACTTTTACGTACTTTAGTTTAGTTTAGTTTTTATCATTTGTCAATCTTGCCTAGCATTGGAGCAATCCTCTGTCTAGTTACTTTTTCGCATATTTGTTTAGGTTAGTTATTTCGTTTAGGTTAGATTCGTGACATAGTTAGTTTAAAGCAAAAACTAGGATTCACATTCGTCGAGTTCAGTAGGATCGACCCGGCATTAACCTCTCGTACTACGATCCTTATACTTGAGGTTAACGGTTTATAAATATTATTACTTGTTTATTCGCATTAGATAAATCCGGGACAAACGCAAATAGGCTCAGGTGGCGGGTTGTGAAGACAACCCTACAGTGACTACGGCCCTTAAAGAAAAGAAAACAATGCAACTAGATGACATGCAACTAAATGAGATGCACAAATAAAAGAAAATAAAAGAAAGAGAACTAGCCCACTCATTTGCAACATGACATGTATAAAATAAACGTCTACCAAATAATGACAGGTTACGATAAATGCAGTCTTTGTCCATTACAATGCAATGTAGAAGTGAGCGCTTAAGACTCATCAAAAGTGATAGCATTATGGAAAACCAACGATTAGCTATACTAAAGCGAGATATAACTCATAAGACGCGATGGTAGCATACGGAAAACCGACGGTAGCTACCCATATGAGTTACAAAATAACAAGAAAGCACATAAGTCTCAAAGCTTAAAAGATTCATCACGGTATGGTATGTAGCATACGGAAACCGACATTAGCTACTAAATAACAATAAGACCCGATTATAGCTTACGAGAACCGGCGATCACTATAACTTGCATAGATGAATCAAGTATATTAAAGTAAATCAATTATTTAACATGGATTCGTAGATGGAAAGATATGAATATGCAAGTTCGAACATCTACGTAAAAATAAAAAGCCCACGAAGCTAGTATAAAATTATCCATGTCAAACAAAAGCATTAAAAATCGAGATCAAGGAAAATTCGAACTCGAATCGCATTTCTCGAGACCAAGCGGACGCGTTAAATGCGGACGAGCGCTCGTTCATCGAAAATTTAGCACCGAACGGGCGTTTCATCACTCAAGCAGGCGTGCCCTGCATATTATAAACTTGGACGGGCGTTCGGATGCCTTGAGCGCTCGTCCATTTCCAAAAATGCAGATAGGCGGGGAAAAATACAAACAACCCAAAACTAATCATAAACTCACACACACATATAGCACAGACAACGACCACGAGATAAATTTTTAGCACACGGGGTCGATTAGAAATCACTAAACACATAATTCACGTTGAACAAATTGAGTAAAAAAACTTTTTGCATATTCTTAACCAAACGGTCATGAAACACGGCAAAAATAAAAACTCTCAATTTAGTTAACGCTACTGAAAACGTAACAAAATCGAGAAATTAACTCAACTAGATTCAACAAAACACCGATTCCCGGCAAGCGGCGCCACTTTTGTTTGAGAGATTTTGCATCATTTAAAACAAAAGAAAATTTATAAACCCTAACTTAGATGCAAAACTAACTCCTAACCGGCCAAACACCGGGTAGTTGATAGTATAGCGAGATAAGTAAGTGGTCGATCCACAGGAATTGAAATTGTTGAAATCTAATTTCATTAACTCTCTCAATTGTTACTACTAATTATTACTAAACCTAAACTAAAGCGGAAAAATAAAGCGGGACGGAGGATTTTAGTCCAAAGCCGGAAACACATAATTAAGAACAAACAAACAAGAACAACATAGAAGATAAAACAGTCCTAAAGCTAAGGAAAACATAAAAGCGACTAAACTAAGGAAACATGAAATCAAACAACGCATACAAACCATGTAATTTCAATCCTACCTCATCTCATGATTTTAACTCGAATTGTGGTTTCACCTTACGAAGGTATGAATCCTACTTTCGTAGTAATTCGCCTATCAATCTCATCATCTTTCGATCTATAGAGATTAACGCATATAAAACAAGGTGTAAGATCTTTCAATCTAATAACCTAGATAATCAACCTATCAACTTTCGTTATGTCAAGGTTAAAAATCACATCTTTTCTATGGTGATCTAAGGTCTACACCGACTTTCGTCATACGGTAAACAACGATTAGTAACCAATCTCTCGATCTAGTCACACAATAGCATGATAATTGCATAGAAAAGATACAAAACGAATCATAAATCATAAAGATAAAACAGAGACTGAATTAATTGAAAAACAAACTCACAGGGTTCGATACAATTGATTGAATCCATGAATCAACAAGCAAAACAAAGAAAAAGCCTAATCTAAACCCGGATCACCCGAGCACAAGGCTCGGGTGACCGCCTATAGATTTCAAAAGAGTGGTCGCTCCTTGGAATTTTATGTGTGAAGTTTTGTGGTGATTTACGAATGGAAGTATGCATCTGAATGAATGGGAGCAATTTGGTATTTATAGAAAATAAGCTCTGAGACATTCGAACTCCGATTCTACCTCCTGAACGCTGGTTCGGGCTTCGAACGCATGATTCGGCTTGGAACACGGTTCATGTCGTTTCGAGCTCAAGTACTACTTTGGACTCCTTTGAACGCCAGTTTCAGTCCCAGAACGCCATGTCCACCTTGGAACGCCAGTTCCATGACTCAAACGCCAGTTTGAGCTGCTCCTGAGCTGATCCGACTTTGATCCTTATCCAATATCTCTTAACAACCCATCCTTATCCTTTTGTAACAAACCTTATCTCTTGGATATTCTAGATGATTCATGACTTGCTCTCCTTGATCTTATCCCTTGCCACTTGTCAATTCCAAACTTCAACACTTGTGAGCTCCTAATTAATCAATGAATAACACCAAAATGTAATATAATTCCAAAATAAAAATAAATCATCATTTAAGCACTAAATTTGATACATTTTGAAATTAACTCATTAAAAATATCATTTGCTCAATATTTAAATATGAAGCTCGATTTCTATGAAAAACATAAGAATATGGGGAAAATTGATATAAAATATATCGTTAAAAATCGTATAATTTGACCGAGAACAATTTAGTCAATCTTGTTTGACCAAATATAGATTGACTTGAAACTTGGTAAAAAGTTTGTTATCGGGATGTGTAGAACCCATTAAATCTTTGGGGTGGGATACCCAATTCCACTTATGGTACAACGCCATAGGCGAGAATTCAATGTGGAAGGCCCGTTCTCGAAGATTTGGCACATGAAAAAGTCCCGAAAGTATGTGCATTACATTGTGTAGGTGATATCTTTTGGAAAAGTGTTTTGTGTACATGATTAGAAAGATTCACATATATGAGTATGAAGTTTGGCCGCTTCAAGAAAGTGGGGTTGACTTTCTATATACTCTTGAATGGATATGGACACAAGGCTGTTTAATTAGTGTCAAGAATAAAATTTTGGAGTTATATTAACTCATGTGTATGTTATCTTCATGTATTCAAAGCGTGTAAAAAGGGTTCAATGCTTGACACACCCCAATACTCGAATATTTGAAATGTGTAATAATACTAGATGGAAATTCAATCTTCGTGACATTTTCATTGAAGCATGAGTTGATTTGTTTTATGTGACTTTGTTTTGCTAAACCAAGGATTACACTTAAATGGGGGGAGGATTGTTGGTGATTTAAGTTTAATCACGAGCCGTTGAGGTAATCGGGGTTTAGTACAAGGATGAATATACTTGTAACACTTTATTATAAGTTTGAAGGTGTGGAGTACATGCTTATGTAATGTGTATATAAGTATACGGATGGAAAATAAGCATGTATGTTCAGGAAAAGTCACTTAAAGGACCGAAAATCCGGTTAAAGGACTAAAATCTCAGTTTTGGGGAAACAGAGGCATAGGCGCCCGCCTATGAAGCTCAGGTGCCCGCCTATGGCTTTCTGGCAAGGCTAAAAGTCGATCAGAGTGTTTGGCTTTTTTCTGATGATCACAGGTGCCACAGCGCCGCTGTGGGTCCAGCGATCCTTTAAGTGCCTTTTGGCCTTTTAAGGTGTTATGACCAAATGGTACCTTTCCACTTGGGTTGTAACCTATAAACTCGAACTTACAACTAATTTTTCTGGATTCCAAGAGCTTTTACAGGCTTCTTACATTGTTGAATAAAACACACAACAAATGTATGCATCCTTGATCATATCATATACATAAAACACTTGCAAACTTTCTCCAAAGGTATTCTTCATCTTTTGAGCCTAAAGATCGAAGGGAAAACGTAGTCTTATCTCACAAAAGTATTTGTGTTACCCTAGGCTTCAGATAAGGGGCAAATAACTTTTGTAGGAAAGAGTTTCACGATTCTACGTTCATATCAAGAAAAGCAAATTTCTGAGTTTTAGTTTTTCTGTGTTTTATTCAAGTTTGACATTGTTGGTGTTCTTCAAAACCCCAAAGTTATCAACAGTATCCTCACATCCATTTAGTGGTTCTTCTACTTTTGCCTATAGCTTTTTCAAAATATGCTGATTTTGGGAAATATCCAAGGTCTGTAAAAGTTAATATTTTGTGAAGTAACATGTTCATAGATTTACAGGATTTCATATTTACGCCACATCTCAATTTAATAAAAGGCAGACCACATTATACAATTTTAGAGTCTCATCGAATTGCAGTATGCAACCTTCAACGTTATGTGTAGTCTTGAAAAAGAAACTTCTCTCAAATCCATTGTTTGGGACAATTTGGAATATAGATATAAGTGGTGTGGGTAAATTGGCAGTACGTTAAAGTCACTATATGCAATGAAAATGATGTTCTTAAATATTTTCACAGGTGATTTAGAGTAATCTTTGTATAAACTACATTTAAAGTTTCTTGCCCGATCTAATAAAAGGCCTTGCTAAGTCTCTGTAGGAAGTTGAGGATGCCGAGAGATCAGTCTTAACAAGTTCTTCGTAGGAATTAAGTTCAAGAGACCTTTTACGTTCCTGGAGTAAAAAGCAAGAAACTTTAGGACACATGCCCATTGTTCAATCATTAGTACCTGCACAAGTAAGTGATATGAAGTTTAAACACTAGAGTTTGGCCAGAGGAGTATTTGAACAAGCAACACTCAAACAATTCTATCGACTATGCCCACATAGACGATTTTCTTCTTCCCGATTCCAGGGTAATGTGTTTATCATTAAAGTTCTTACATTCACTCAAGAATATGCAAATCCCATCCTAAAAGTTTCTTTTTATAGCCACATTCCAAGTAAATATTTTTATTTCTTTTTAATTTTTTTTATTTATGAAATAAGATCTTTTTACTTGGGATTCTACATTTTTAGTTATACATAAAATGATGGGGACTTCCTCTCCTGCCAAATTTGATACCTCTAAGATTGTGGGGATTGGGGGTGGGTGAGAGGGATGTGGCTGGGAAGGGAGGGCCATTAGTGAAGGAGTGGAGAACTCCCACGTTCGCCCACGGAACGACTGACAAATGAGTATAACTCCCACGTTCTCCCATGATTGACGAGTTTTCTCCCCTTAAATCCCTCGATCTCATCCGATTTACATGTAATCCATCAAATATGTATTCAATCGAATTTATTTCTATACCTATTTCTTTTTCAAATTTATTGAAACCCCTAATCCGACCACTCCAAATTGTATCGGTTGCTTCGTGAGACAAAAGAATTATGAGGAGGTCGCCCGAAATTCTTTGTTTATTTCGGTGCTTACACTCCCACTTCAATGGCGGTCTAAGCTCTAAAGATCATAGCCAATTTTGAAAAAAGTAAGAATTATAACCATAAAGCTATGTAAGAATTATGATCCATTTTACTTTTCAAATTCTCCTATGCTCCCTGCACAAATTTTCCTTCAATTTGGTTGTTATCTAATCTGATATGTTGTTGTATATCTTGTGGCTTACACGGGAACAACAATGTCTAAAACGAACAAAACGCAGGAAATTTTGCAGAAATTTAATGACTTGATATGAACGTAGAATCGTGAAACACTTTCCTACAAAAGTTATTTGCCCCGAATCTTATGCCTAGGGTAACACAAATACTTTTGTGAGATAAGACTACGTTTTCTTCCCGATCTTTAGGCACAAAAGATGAAGATGACCTTTGGAGATAATTTGTAAGTGTTTTATAGTTTTGATAGGATCAGGATGCATACATATGTTGTGTGTATATTCAACAATGTAAAAAGCCTGTAAAAGCACTTAGATCATAGAAAATCGGTTGCAAGTTCGAATATATAAGTTACAACCCAAGTGGAAAGGTACCATTTGGTTATAACTACCCAAAAGGCCAAAAGGCACTTACAGATCATTATCGGACCCACAGCGGGCGCTGTGGGCCGACTGTGAAAGCCAAAAGCGACCCAAACTCTACGAATCACTTTTACACTAGCAGAACATCACAGCGGCGCGCATCGAGACAAATGGCGCTGTCGAGACAATGAAGCGCTGTCGAGAGCAGCGGGCGCTTGTCGAGACAAAGGGCGCTGTCGAGAGGCAATGGCGCTGTCGAGAAACGGCGGGCGCTGTCGAGAGCAATGCGGGCGCTGTCGAGAGACAAAGCGGCGCTGTCGAGTGCTTCACCAAAATCTGATTTTTGGTCCTTTAACTGGTTTTCTGGTCCTTTAACTGGTTTTCTGGACTATACTTGCTCATTTACCATCCGTATATTCATATACACTTGTATAAGCGTGCACTCCGCACCTCCAAACTTATTATTAAGTGTTACGAGTATATCCACCCTTGTACTAAACCCGATTACCTCAACGGCTTGTGATTATACTTAAATCGCCAACATTCCTCCCCCATTTAAGTGTAATCCTTGGTTTAGCAAAACAACACTGTCATAAAACAAATCAACTCATGCTTCAATGAAAATGTCACGAAGATTGAATTTCCATCTAGTATTATTACACATTTCAAATATTCGAGTATTGGGGTGTGTCTAAGCATTGAACCCCTTTACACGTTTTGAATACATGAAGATAACATACACATGAGTTAATATAACTCCAAAAGTTTATTCTTGACACTAATTAATCAGGCCTTGTGTCCATATCCATTCATGAGCATATAGAAAGCCAACTCTCGAACTTTCTTGAAGCGGCCAAACTTCATACTCATATAGGTGAGCCTTTATATAATCGTGCACCTGCAATAGCACTTTGTCAAAGACTCATTATTAGGAATCCCTTCATCCTTAACTTACAAGTAATAGCACATACCTCGGGATAATATCATGTGCACAAATCTAGATAATAGGCCTTCCACGTTGAATTCTGCCTCTAACATTGTATTAGAAGGGAATTGGGTATCCTATCACCAAGATTCAAATGAGTTGTAAACCCATCCCGATTCTGAGACTTTTGTACCAAGTCTCTAGCCAATCCTTTTGTCAAGTGATCGGCTAAGTTATGTTGAGATCTCACAAACACAACCGAAATCACCCCATGAGTGATCAACTCACGAACGCGCTATGTCTAATGCCCAAGTGTCGCGACTTGCCATTATACACTTGACTATAAGCTTTAGACAAGGTAGAAGCACTATCACAATGGATAGAAATGGGTGATATTGGTTTTGGCCATAATGGAATTTCATATATCAAATTCTAAGCCACTCCGCCTCTTTACCGGTCTTTGCTAAGGCAACAAATTCGACTCCATAGTCGAGCTAGTAATACATGTTTGCTTTTGGAAGCCCAAGAGATGGCACCTCCTCCAGCAAGAACACCCAACCACTTGTAGAAGAATGATCCTCTACATTAGATATCCAACTAGCGTCCGAATATCCTTCTATTCTTTGAAGGATGTCCAACATAAGTTAATCCAAAATCCTTGGTTAACTTAAGATACCTTAGTACACGAGTTACCATGACGCCAATGATGACTACTCGGATTACTCGTAAACCTCGCTTAGCTTTCCAACCGCATAAGCAATATCCGGACGTGTGCTAGTGATAGCATACATCAAACATCCTATTACCCGAGAATACTCAAGTTGTGATATCGGATTTCCCGTGTTCGGCATGAGTTTCTCATTAGGATCCATGGGAGTATTAGCCGGAGTGGAGTTTTCACAATTGAACTTCTTCAACACTTTCTCAATGTAATGAGATTGTATCAAAGAGAACCCTTTGTCACTCCTTTTTATCTTGATTCCAAGAATCACATCCGCCTCCCCTATGTCTTTCATAGAAAAGCTTGATGACAAAAATGATTTGCAAAGGTCAACTTGATCTTGGTTAGTTCCAAAGATCAACATGTCATCAACATATAAGCAAATTATCACACCATTACCGGTATCATCAAATTTGCTATATATACACTTGTCTGATTGATTAATCATAAATCCATGAGACAAGATAACTTCATCAAATTTATGATGCCATTGTTTAGGTGCTTGTTTAAGACCATACAATGATTTAACAAGCTTACAAACCTTATGCTCATTTCAGGCAAAACAAAACCTTCCGGTTGTTTCATATAAATTTCTTCTTCCAAATCTCCATTCAAGAATGCCGTCTTAACATCCATTTGATGGATTACAGATTGTTAATTCTTGCCAATGCAATCAACAATCTTATTGTGAAGATTCTTGCAACTGGTGCATAGGTATCAAAATAATCAATACCTTCTTTTTGCCTAAAGCCTTGAATTACCAATCTGGCTTTATATCTGTCGACAGTGCCGTCAACTTTCATCTTTCTTTTAAAAATCCACTTGCAGCCCAAAGGTTTGCAACCACGTGGAAGATCCGAAAGGATCCACGTGTTGTTTCCCATTATGGAATCCATCTCATCATTGACGGCTTCTTTCCACAATGACACGTCTCGAGACTCCATAGCCTCCTTAAACGTCTTAGGATCCTCATCAATATTATAACAATATGAATAGTGTAATCCTACTTCATCTCTTGTTCCTTCTACCAAATAAGTTTGATAGTCGGATCCAAAAGATTTTGCTTTCTAGCCCTTTTTATTTCTACGAAGCTCCAAAGGCTCATCTTGAGAAATCGACATCATTATTGTCCTCCACTCCAATATTAATAGGAGTTATATCCTTCGGTCTTTGTATGAGGCGAAAACCAATTTTCATCAAAGATAGCATCCCTTGATTCAATCACGGAATGAACGGCAATTGAATCATTAGGCTCTATAACATAGAACTATATGCCTTGGAATGCATAGCATATCCAATGAATATACAATCAATGCCTCTTTCACCCAAGGTTTTAATCTTAGGCATGGTGAGCCTTACAAGCGACCTACATCCCCAAACTCGTAGATAACTCAAGTTTGGCTTCTTTTTGAACCAAAGTTCATATGGGGTAATAAGATTCCTTTTATTAGGAACTCTATTCACCAAATAACAAGCCGTTAACATGGCTTCTCCCCAAAATCCCTCACTCAAACTCGAGTAAGATAGCATGGAATTAACCATCTCTTTAAGAGTACGGTTTTCCTTTCCGCTTATACCGTTTTCTTTGCGGCGTGTAAGGCGCCGTAACCTCATGTATAATCCCACATGACCCGAAAAAGGTTGGATCAAAGTATTCACCACCTCGATCGGTACACAGCTTTTTAATTTTAGAGGTTAATTGCAACTCAACTTCACTTTTATAGATTTTGAATTTATCAATTGCCTCATCTTTAGAATGAAGTAAAAACACATAACAGAACCGAGTGCAATCATCTATAAAAGTCACTACATATCTTTTATTGCCAAAAGACGGTGTAGCACAAAAGTCACATAGATCACTATGGACAAGATCCAAAACTAAAGACGACCTTTCAACACTATGAAAAGGCTGTCTAACAATTTTGTTCAACATACATGTATCACATTTATTTATATTCATATCAAAAGATGGAATCAAATCATGCTTAGACATTAATAACATGCGTTTGTAATGAACATGTCCTAACCGAGCATGCCATAAAACAGAAACATTTACATCATGATTCATACAAACATTATTCACAACATCATGCTGAATGTTAAGCATGAACATACCATTACAAAGATAACCAAATCCTATAAATACACCACACTTACTTAAAATGTATTTGTCAGACTCAAAGACTTGTTTAAAACCATCTTTACATAATAAACTTCCTGAAACTAAGTTTTTCCGGATCCCCGGAAAATAGAACATGTTTTAAAGTTACAAATTTTCCAGAACTAAAAGGTAAAACAACAGTTCCTCTTCCACGGATGGCGGCCTTTGACTCGTTTCCCATAAAAAGCATGGATCCATCGTTAATGAGTTCATAGTCTTTAAACCAACGTTGATCCTTGCGGACATGCTTTGTCGCACCGAGTCAATCCACCACCAGAAACATCATCATCCGCACATAAAATGCCTCGAAAGCGGTGGTACATAATTCATATCGAATTAAATCCACAAACAATATTCTCGACCTTGATGTTTAGGAGCACCTTGGTCCTTAGACCACTTGCCCCGAATCGTTGTTTGGCCCTTTTCGATTTTTGCCAAATCGACAATCGACCTTAAAATGCCCAACTTTCCCGCAAACCCAACAAGCACCTTTCGGTTTCTTGTTGGTATCTTTGCCGTTGTTTTTAGATGATTGCCCTTTCCTTTTCTTCTGGTTCTTTTGAGAACTTTCACCGGTTTCCACCATATTTATGGAAGTAGAATCCATTACCTCTTTACCCTTGGTTTTACCGTTCTCTTGCGCCCTTAGAGATTCCTCTATACGCAAGTGACTACCAAGTTCAACCAGAGATAATTCTTCTTTCTTATGTTTCAGAAAATGTTTAAAATATTTCCAAGAGGGTGGCAATTTATCAATTATACTAGAAACAGAAATAGACTCATCCATTTCCATTTTATCTTTGTGCAAATTGACCCAAAATGCGAAGAAGTTCATTGTCTTGTTCCATTACGAGCGTGAATCCACCATATTATATTTCATGAAGTTTCCAACCAAGAACTTTTCTTGGATGCATCTTCATCCATGTATTTTGATTTAAAGAATCCCAAAGTTCTTTGGCGATTCAACATTTTGGTAAATATCGAACAAAGCATCGGACATACCGTTTAGAATGTGGCCTCTACAAATGTAGTCATCATTCTCCCACTTGTTCTTCTTCCTCAACTCTTCCAGGGGACCATCCTCCAACACCTCGGCATAGGTGTCTTGAGTACATACACAACCTTCAAGGTTGTTAACAAGAAATGCATCTTTCTCTGCCATCTTCTGAAGTTCACTCCCTCGAACTTTTCCAATTTCCCAAAATTTGCAGTCATCTTCTTGACACTTGACATTGTTAAACAAATAAATTTTGTAGATTGTTGTATATCTTGTGGCTTACACGGGAACAACAATGTCTAAAACGAACAAAACGCAGGAAATTTTGCAGAAATTTAATGACTTGATATGAACGTAGAATCGTGAAACACTTTCCTACAAAAGTTATTTGCCCCGAATCTTATGCCTAGGGTAACACAAATACTTTTGTGAGATAAGACTACGTTTTCCCTTCGATCTTTAGGCACAAAAGATGAAGATGACCTTTGGAGATAATTTGTAAGTGTTTTATAGTTTTGATAGGATCAAGGATGCATACATATGTTGTGTGTATATTCAACAATGTAAAAAGCCTGTAAAAAGCACTTAGATCATAGAAAATCAGTTGCAAGTTCGAATATATAAGTTACAACCCAAGTGGAAAGGTACCATTTGGTTATAACTACCTAAAAAGGCCAAAAGGCACTTATAGATCATTATCGGACCACGCAGCGGGCGCTGTGGCTGACTAATGAAAGCCAAAAGCGACCCAAACTCTCTGAATCACTTTTACACTAGCAGGAACATCACAGGCGGGCGCCTGTCACTCAGCTTCACCAAAATCTGATTTTTGGTCCTTTAACTGGTTTTCTGGTCCTTTAAGTGATTTTCCGAACTATACTTGCTCATTTTCCATCCGTATATTCATATACACTTGTATAAGAGTGCACTCCGCACCTCCAAACTTATTATTAAGTGTTACGAGTATATCCACCCTTGTACTAAACCCCGATTACCTCAACGGCTTGTGATTATACTTAAATCACCAACATATGTTTTCTTTACTGCATGGTTCTTCAACATTTTCGTAGTTGATTTATAAAAAATTGTTTCTCCTTATTATATTTTATCTTCTTTGTTTTTGTTTTTTAAGCAACACTTTTCTCATTTCAATTCCATTATTTTCCTTTTGCACGGAATATCATGAGGTTTTCGAGATGTAATTTTTTTCCTTGCGGTATGTATTTTTGCTTGAGTAAGGACTAAGGTGACTTCTTGCAATCTTTTTCCTTTCATCGTTCATTTTGCTCATTTCACCCTTCGATTTCTCCTTTCTTGCATATTATTACGACAATATTCTCCCATGTTTTCATGTTTTTAAATAATTTGCAATGTCGACATGACGATAAATCAGTTCACTCATCTGCACGCTTATCTTTTTGATAGTTGAATGGATTTCTTTTGCGTAGTGACTCATTTAGGTAACCAATAATCCATTATGCCGTGTTTCAGGGACTAAAGGAGGTCATCGAATCATTATTTGAATCTATTCTAGCCGGTGATTCTCCTCTAAATCTTAGTATCTAATTATTTGTGAATGATTAGGCGTGTCGGTGATTCACTGGGTCTTTGGTGCCATGGTTGCATTTTGTGTTGCAACTATGTAATAAATAGGAAAGTGTGTACTTATTATGTAATTAGTGCTCTAGTATAAATAGGACTTTTATTAGGTGGTAGAGAGAGAGAACATATTAAGATTTAATTTCCTAAATCGATCTTGTAAGAAGAAGGATGAACCTCTCATTCTTCCCTATTCAATTTTATCAAATTGTTTTCGCTTATGATCTTGATAATTTCCACATGGTATCAGAGAAAACCTATTCCGTCGTGTACTCGTTTCTGTAATCGTTTTTTTTTCTTCTTTTCCTTCATTTGCAGTTTTTTTTGTTGAGAAATTAGGGTTTCGTCTGCTAAGTTCGAGAAATGGCGAATCAGCAAAACAATCAGGAAATTATTCCGATTTCCAGTCCTTACTATGTTCACCCGAACAAGAATCCTTCTCTCGTTCTTGCTCAGCCAGTCCTAGATGAGAACGGGAGGAACTACCACTCTTGGAGCGATCGGTGAAAATGTCCTTGGTTATGAAGAACAAATTAGGGTTTATTGATGGCTCATTACCCAGGGCTGAGATAGATGATCCGAGGTATCATGTATGGGGAGCGATGTGACACGATGGTCACTACGGATACTCAATTCGATTGATAAGATGGTGGCACAAAGTCTCCTATGGATAACCGGGGCTCAAGCTGTTTAGGAAGATCTGAGAGACAGGTTTGCAAACTTAGACTCCTTTCGATTGTCTGATTTACTAGAGGAGTTGAATAATACTAAGCAGAAAGGTTCTACAGTAACAGAATACTTCACGAAGATGAAAATTCTGGTTGATGAGATAAACATTTTGAGGCATGCACCTAAATGCACATGTAATCCATGTTGTAGGTGTCAGGTCATACCTACTTTTATTGGATACAATGAAACCAAATATGTCATTAGGTTTTTAAGAGGTTTGGATGAGGTTTTTGAACCAGTTATGTCACATGTACTGTTGATGTCACCGATTCCCAACATCAAAGTTGTGTTTGGATTAGCACTAAAATTTGAGAGAAAGAGACAGCATAATACCCAGGGAATTCAGTTTGGAGATCCTGTGATGCTTACCGGGGTAATGGAAGTCGAAGCAGTCAAGGACAAACAAATTTTTTGTGAGACAGGACAACAAAATTTTGGGAAGAAACTTACTTCATCCACTTTGGTACCAAGGCGAGAAGAAAGGTTTTGGTCAGGACGGGTAACAAGCCTCGATATGCGTATTGTGACATGATAGGGCATGTGGAAGAAAAGTGTTATAAGAAGCATGGGTACCCCCCAGGGTTCAAGCACAGAGGCAGGGTAAATCTGACTGAAAATACTACTGAGCAATCAGATTCTACTAGTAATGTGTCTGTTTCTCTTACTCAACAGGAGTACAACCAATTGAAACATTTGCTATCAAGTAGACAGGACCATAAGGAACCAGATGGTCAGCATTTGGTGAATCAAGCTTCAGTACTTTCAGCTGCTTTTCTACCTGAGCATGAGTTGACTTCAGGTAATCTACACACAAATTGGATATTGGATTCATGGGCAACAGATCATGTGATCTGTAATCCACAGTTATTCACAAAAAGTACCCCTGTTAAAAATGTTACAATTGGTCTTCCAGATGGTAAAAATGTGTTGGTCTCACACATAGGTAGGGTACAACTGCATGCTCATTTGGAGTTGGTTGATGTCCTGTATGTGCCTGATTTCAAGTTTAACTTGATCTCATTGAGTAGACTCACGGACAATGATGAGAGATAAATTTATGATCATTATTACGACATTTTACCCCAATATTGATACCATTTTGAGCATTATTGTATCAAATCAACTCAAAATTCCTTAGTTTTATTCAAATGTATAAGTAGTAGTTATTATATAAATTATCGTATTTTTATAAGTTTTTATTAGTTTTGTACCGGTTTAGTAACGTGTGTGTAAATGTCGGATTTACGTTTGGTATTTTGGTGGTTCATTGCGGGATTATTCATTGACCAAGATTCCACGTAACAACATGTTTTGAGTCTAAAAGAGGTATTTTGAGGATAGAAGAAGATGCCACAAGCTTACAAGTTCAAAGCGGATCAAATTGTTCTACGTGCTTCTACAGTAAACCGATTCTCGATGGAAATTTGACCCAACTTAGAGGCGTTTTCTGGGAAGAATTCTTGATGAAAGTTGTAGATACTAAAATGATCTTTCCAACGCATTTTGAATCACGTCAATTGGAGGTCTACAACTCAAGTTATGGCTATTTTATCAATAAGCGCCTTATAGAAACGCCGGGAAAAGTGGAGATATTTTCCCAACTTGATTATATTCTCCCATGTGTGTGCATGTTACTTGCAATGATGGATATTCCTCCCATGTGCTTGATGATGGCTCCCATGTGCTATATATATATATATATATATATATATATATATATATATATATATATATATATATATATATATATATATATCTCTCCCTATATATACTCCCCCATTTCCATTCCATCTTTCTTGCCCCATCTTGGCCACTCTTGGCCAAGATCTCTCTTCTCCACCTCCTCCCATTTCTTCCATTCCCTTCTTCTTCATCTTCGTTCTTCATCTCTTTTCTCGTTTTATTTTATTTTCGGGCCCGTATATATACATATGTCTATGTATGTATATATATGTTTTTTTATATATAAATAAAGTAGTAATGTTGTAATGCTTGAGAAAATTATCGAAGAAAATGCTTTAGGAAAAGTTGCTATTTTCAAGAATACGACTTAGATACAAGTAAGCGGGTAATTTTATTGAGTTTTACTTTTGTTGTTCTATATTTATATATCTATATGTTTGTTTCTATATATGTGAGAATTTGATAAGTGTTTGGATCGAAAGGCTAAATTTGGTTGTAATAGAATTTTGTCATCTTGATGAAGGCTATTATGGAAAACTTCAAACCGTTTAATCCATGACATTTTGAGAATCGATATATATATCTATGTATAACTAAAAATATATCTAGCCAAGATATGAATCAATTAGTTAATCTTTTGGTAAAATGAATGATCGACTCTGGTAATAATGATTAAAACCGATTATAATGAATCTCTTTCTATTTGAGCGTAATCTAATGAATTGACAACTCACGATTAGAATACGAGATCGTAATAGAAAGACCGGAGGGTAAAATTGGCGAGTGAAAGCGTGACAACGGAATCCGATTTCTACCCGGGGCGATTTGTCCTAGAAAAACAAATCTTATTAAAATTGTGCTCAAGATCGTATTACGTTAATTTATCATTTTTAATCAAGATCGAAACATTGCTCGTATGACAAAGCGGGAGTGACCTATGCTTTGGATGACATTGGGTGATGACATTTGACATATGACAATTTCATACGCTCGTGTGAGGAGGAGGAGTTGTCTAGCTTAGGAGTACACCGATTCATATATAATTTACACCTTGAATAAAGGAAGATCTACATCTCATTTATTTCTACTAAAAGATATTGATTGATAAAGTATTCTTGGCTAGATCCAAAAATATATATTATATTAGTATTTATTTGTTTTATTTTTCTGTTTTACTAACATCTAACTCTAACATTACTAACAATCTAACTACTAACATAATCTAACCAGGAAAAAGTAAAAGCTGCGACTTAGATCGAGTTAATAATAGCTTCTTGGTGTTTAACCCCACTTAAAAGAATTACCATGTTTTCACTGAGGAATACGACTGACTCACCGGACTAGCACTACAATTTGACCGGTACACTTGCCGGTTAGGATCTGTATAGCCTAGGTAATGTCCGTCGACTTTACGGCGCCGTTTCAAGGTTAGGTTTAGGTCTGTCAGTATTTTGGCGCCGTTGCCGGGGAAAACGTCGCTAATTTCTTTCTTTGTGTCTAGGCGTTACTACTTGTATTAGCTCAAAATTCTCGAGGATAAGTCAACACTCTTCTTATCTCATTTCTTTTTTATTTTCCGTTGGTATCTACCTTCTTTTAGTTACCAATTTTATTCTTCTATAAAATTGAGCATTTTCTATTTTCGTTAGTTGATGACCGAAGCGGTAAGACCCCAAACAGCGGTCATATCGATCAGGAAATCGACCAAGTATCATCTTCAAATCGAAATACGAGAATGAGTGAAATCGATAATGAAACACGGAACAAGGGCTTGATCATGCCCGAGGAATAGAAATAATCGAGAATCGAATAAGCATAATCACCCACCAAACCCGAGACTTATTTGTGATCAGGCCGTAAGAAGGTACCAGATTAATAATCCAATTCGTTTACCCAATAAAGAAGCAAATAATTTCGAAATAAAATCTCATCTTTTTGGTTTAATTGACACAAGAGCCCAATTTTTAGGAGAGGATGATGAGGATCCACATCATCATCTCTATCTTTTCGAAGAGTTGTGTAATACAGCCAAAAGTCATGGTGCTCATCGGGAATTAACGAGGATGTCTTTGTTTCCTTTTTCTTTAAAAGGAAGAGCACGAGATTGGTTTCTGTCACTCCCACATCATTCATTGACTAGTTGGGAGGAGATTCAAACCGAGTTTTTAAAACAATATTTTACTCCTGGTAGAAAATTGGGATTAATAGTCGAAATTACCAACTTTAAACAAGGATCTGAAGAAATGCTTGGGAATGCTTGGGGAAGATTTAAAAAGCTACTAAGAGCTTGTCCCGATCATGGTTATTCCTTAGATATGCAAATTCAACTTTTCTGTCGTAAATTAAGGAAAGACTCACGTGCAGATGTAGATCACGCATGTGGTGGTTCGTTAATGATGAGTGAAGCTCAGATAGCTTACGATGCTATAGAAAAGATTTCCAAAAATAACAGAATGTGGGAAACCGGTTCTAGCACCAGGAAAGTAGCATTTGCAGGAGAATATACATCGAATCACGGAAGTTCTAGCACACTTGGAGAATTTGAGTAGGAAATTTGATGGGTTATTAGCGATAAAAATGTAAACTCGAGAAAATATCTTACCAAATGAATACTCAAGTCATGATAATGTGTCATTAGGGATGGAAGAACCAGGAAGGCTATTCAAGGAAAAGGTGAGTTTTTTAAAGCAAACATAGGAATTTGAGCGACGCGTATTCAAACTCGTTTAATGCTTTTAGAAGAGATCACCCTACTTTTCGTTGGTGCGAAAACCCTAGTAAGCCAGGACAACCAACGTATCGATTCAATATAAGAATCCATATCAAGGTTATCAAGGAGATACCACGAATCAAAATCTACAATCATTACCTAAACCGTATCCACAACATACCACTCAAAGCATACCAAGTAACTCGAGTTCAACTCAACTTGAAGAGTTAACAAATGGGAGAAATTAATGGAAAATCGATAGGTATGATATCTACTCAAGCTCAAAATATGGAAATTATGATAACTTCACATGAGTGCGATCACTAAGGATATGAGTACGTTGAAAACATATATGAGTGGACATGATACCGAATAAGAATTATAGAAGCTTCGTTGAGGAATGCGGAATATCACTTGAGTAGAAGTAGAACGTAAAAGCAGTAAACCCTCGGAAGGATTGCCAAGTAATATCGAAAGAAATGCAGGTGGGGTAAATCTTTGTTATTACTGGAAGTGGAAGGATCTGTGGAAGTAATGGATTAGAAAAATTCGGGAATAATGAAGTAGATGATGATTTAGATGGTAAATATAAGAAGAATATGGAATCTAAAGGGCCATTTCAAACCGAACCTTATCCGGCTCAACCTAAATTCACATTGGTTCAACCTGGAAGGGCAACACCATATCCAGTGCATATTTTGAAGAAAAAGGTACTGAATGATGACACACAATGTCCTCAAAAGGCACAATCATTCAAGGAAGCTTTACCATCTTCGTTTAACGATGAGAAGTATGCATGTTTTCTCGACACTTTTCGGTGCATAAATATTAATATCCCTTGCATCGATGTTTGTAAGGGAGAGTTTAGTTTGGGAGTTAATCATGAGAGCGTTGTCTTCAATATTTACATTTCATTGAAATATCCATGCATTACACTAGAATCTAGTTCTTGTGTAGACACTTTGTGTCCCCTTGTTGTGGATTGTACTAACACACAGGTAATTGAAGAAGATGACTTTAGCAATAATATGAAGGCCCGCAAACCGAAAGCTCGAAAATCAAAGGAAAAGTTCAAGAATCGTTTGGATTGGTGGGAATTGTCTAACCTCTGTTGGAAACCGGTATTGAAGAAGGATGCGGTGCGTGAGGATGACCCACCACCAGTGCCTTAAAAACTGACGCACGGTAAAGTC
This sequence comes from Gentiana macrophylla, assembly GCA_026214975.1. Lineage (NCBI taxonomy): Eukaryota > Viridiplantae > Streptophyta > Magnoliopsida > Gentianales > Gentianaceae > Gentiana > Gentiana macrophylla. Next base: position 106,437,791 of record CM047809.1, read on the forward strand.
TGGCTATAGACTATAAATGTAGTCAATGACGGGTACTATCCTTCCTTTTTACTCCTTAAGCATTTATTTTTAGTGGATTATGTGCTTAATTGTTACGTGCTTTTGTGAGTAATTGTTAGAAGTATCCCGTTTTGTTTAGTATATTATATTAGTTAATCCTTATCATTTTTGGTCGAGCAAGCGGCGTTAACCAAAAAAGCGCTACCGGAGGCAGCCCGTAAAATGTTAAATATAATAATTACTCATACTTTGGATGATACTTTGGTAATACTTAGGATTGATTTTCATTTTGTTTCACCAAGTCTTAGGATGAATGTTTGAATGACATTAAAGGGAAGCGATTAGGTGGTTATCCGAAAATCCCGATGGAAATCAAAGAAAAATTCAAATGCATCATTTCTTAGACTTAGGTTGTTAGAGCGATTTGAAATAACCCTTGAGGATCCGGGTATAAAAGACTCGAGAGTTAATACTTTGTCACATATTTCATATCATGATCTAGTCTGTTTTAAATTTCAAAAATAATGTGTGACATGTATTAGTTCAACTCTTGTGGAATATTGTGTGTTTTAAATCAATAAAAGTTTATGTGGTGTGTTTATCTACCCTTTTGCATTACAATTGTCACACTCACATACTTTTATTTTATTTGCACACACAACGGTCATAATTTTGACCCACCCACCCACCCTTTCATATCATCCGGTATTTGTTTTGACTTGTTTTAGTGCACCATTGCTTTCCCAACAACTTATTTACACTCACTTTACATTGAGGACAATGTAAGTTCGTAAGTGGGAGTGGAGTCGTTGGTCTCAGCAATGGCATTAATGTTTATTTTGTATCAATAAATCCTTTAGTTTTCGATCTTTTTCGAGCATTATTTAGTTGATTAAAATAAATCGTATAAGGTATATATTTCATGGATTTGAAGATGTAATGATCAATTTGGATGTGTATAACCAACGCGTGAACCGTAAGTGCATTGTAATTCCAAATATATTTGTGTAACATGAATTCCTTCACGTAAGCCTTTGATATTGAAGCGAAAATTTTAAAGCTGTATCCATTCGGTATCTAGTGGTTATTCTAGATAATAACAAAGATAACTTAGTACCTAACTTTTGAGCGTGTCTTGTGAATATCCGAAGGTTTGAATGTGATAGAAATGATATAAGTTAAGTTTATTGGGAAAATGGAATGAAAATAGAGATGAACTATATATATGTCGGTTGTAGCTACCAATGATTTGAGTGCGGAGGGCGTTATCACGAAGCGTCCTATATCACTATGAGGTTTAAAAGCTCCCATCGCACGATGATAGTAGTCCACTAGGGTGTTATCACGAAACGTCCTATTCTTTGGGAATGAAGGCATATGCTACACATGTGAAATTAAGTTCATCAAAAAAAAAAAAAAAAAAAAATAAAAAATAAAAATAAAAATAAAAATAAAAAATAAAAATTTTAAGCGTGGTTGAAAACTTAGCTATCTTACGACTATCCCAAGTATAAATGAATGATATGCTTTAGGGATTATCCTAATAAGTACTCGGAAGAACTTTGTGTGGGCTATTACTTCTTATACCTAGGAAAGTCATTAGAAATACATCTGAATGGATATTTGTGTGTTTTGCTTGATTTATTCAAGAGAGGATAGTGGAAATTGAAAAGGCTTGTCACACACACACTGTTATATATTTATATTGAGGTTAACGCCTGGTTGTAATTCTAATGGTTGTATTATCTAGTTGTCCCTTATATCTTCTATCTTCATGAATTTATCTCTCATTCATTTTGTTTTATCGCTTGTTTTGATCGAGGACGACCAAAAGCTAAGTAGGGGTTGTGATGAGAGATAAATTTATGATCATTATTACGACATTTTACCCTTGATATTGATACCATTTTGAGCATTATTGTATCAAATCAACTCAAAATTCCTTAGTTTTATTCAAATGTATAAGTAGTAGTTATTATATAAATTATCGTATTTTTATAAGTTTTTATTAGTTTTTGTACCGGTTTAAGTAGGTGTGTGTCGTGTCAGATTTACGTTTGGTATTTTGGTGGTTCATTGCGGGATTATTCATTGACCAAGATTCCACGTAACAACATGTTTTGAGTCTAAAAGAGGTATTTTGAGGATAGAAGAAGATGCCACAAGCTTACAAGTTCAAAACGGATCAAATTGTTCTACGTGCTTCTACCGTAACCCGATTCTCGATGGAAATTTGACCCAACTTAGAGGCGTTTTCTGGGAAGAATTCTTGATGAAAGTTGTAGATACTAAAATGATCTTTCCAACGCATTTTGAATCACGTCAATTGGAGGTCTACAACTCAAGTTATGGCTATTTTATCAATAGCGCCGCTTATAGAAACGCCGGGAAAAGTGGAGATATTTTCCCAACTTGATTATATTCTCCCATGTGGTGCATGTTACTTGCAATGATGGATATTCCTCCCATGTGCTTGATGATGGCTCCCATGTGCTTGATGATGGCTCCCATGTGCTATATATATATATATATATATATATATATATATATATATATATATATATATGTATATCTCTCCTATATATACTCCCCATTTCCATTCCATCTTTCTTGCCCCATCTTGGCCACTCTTGGCCAAGATCTCTCTTCTCCACCTCCTCCCATTTCTTCCATTTCCTTCTTCTTCATCTTCTTTCGTTCATCATCTCTTTTCTCGTTTTATTTTATTTTGTACCCGTATATATACATATATCTATGTATGTATATATATGTTTTTTTATATATAAATAAAGTAGTAATGTTGTAATGCTTGAGAAAATTATCAAAGAAAATGCTTTAGGAAAAGTTGCTATTTTCAAGAATACGACTTAGATCTGAAGTAAACGGGTAATTTTATTGAGTTTTACTTTTTGTTGTTCTATATTTATATATCTATATGTTTGTTTCTATATATGTGAGAATTTGATAAGTGTTTGGATCGAAAGGCTAAATTTGGTTGTAATAGAATTTTGTCATCTTTGAGAGAAGGCTATTATGGAAAACTTCCAAACCGTTTAATCCATGACATTTTGATGAATCGATATATATATCTATGTATAACTAAAAATATATCTAGCCAAGATATGAATCAATTAGTTAATCTTTTGGTAAAATGAATGATCGACTCGGTAATAATGATTAAAACCGATTATAATGAATCTCTTTCTATTTGAGCGTAATCTAATGAATTGACAACTCACGATTAGAATACGAGATCGTAATAGAAAGACCGAGGTAAAATTGGCCGAGTGAAAGCGTGACAACGGAATCCGATTTCTACCGAAGCGGATTTGTCCTAGAAAAACAAATCTTATTAAAATTGTGCTCAAGATCGTATTACGTTAATTTTATCTGTTTTAATCAAGATCCGAAACATTGCTCGTATGACAAAGCGGGAGTGACCTATGCTTTGGATGACATTGGGTGATGACATTTGACATATGACAATTTCATACGCTCGTGTGAGGAGGAGTTGTCTAGCTTAGGAGTACACCGATTCATATATAATTTACACCTTGAATAAAGGAAGATCATGTCTCATTTATTTCTACTAAAAGATATTGATTCAATAAAGTATTCTTGGCTAGATCCAAAAATATATATTATATTAGTATTTATTTGTTTTATTTTTCTGTTTTACTAACATCTAACTCTAACATTACTAACAATCTAACTACTAACATAATCTAACCCAGGAAAAGTAAAAGCTGCGACTTAGATCGAGTTAATAATAGCTTCTTGGTGTTTAACCCCACTTAAAAGAATTACCATGTTTTCCCGAGGAATACGACTGACTCACCGAGACTAGCACTACAATTTGACCCGGTACATTTGCCGGTTAGGATCTGTATAGCCTAGGTAATGTCCGTCAGCTTTCTGGCGCCGTTTCCAAGGTTAGGTTTAGGTCTGTCAGACAACCCTAAGATAAATGTGCTGCTTGAATCTGATAAATGCTATATACAGGATCGAGAGCATAGGATGATTGGATCAGCTAATAAAAGGAAAGGCCTATACATTCTGGAAGTTCCCTCTATTAAAGCTTGAAATCTTGTAGCTTTTCAGAACTCTGCACACATCACAGAAGATTTGGTGTGGCATTTCAGAATGGGGCATTTGTCATCACAGAGATTGAAGGTGCTCAATCAAAAGGATACTCAAGTGACTCTCCCTCAAGACAGTATATGCCATGTTTGTCCCCTAGCTATGCAAAAACATTTGTCATTTCCCTTAAGTACTTCTGTTGTCAATGTTCCTTTTGCTTTGGTGCATATGGACTTGTGGGGTCCTTATAGGCATGAAACAATGCAAGGACATAGATACTTTCTTACTATAGTGGATGACTATAGTAGGTTCACTTGGGTACACTTGTTACATAATAAATCAGAAGCAGCAGCTATTATACAAAGCTTTAATCAATATGTCATTACACAATTTGCCACACACATAAAGATTCTTAGATCTGATAGGGGTACAGAGTTCAAGATGCCTGAATTTTATAGTGAACAAGGAATTATACACCAGACCACTTGCACAGATACACCTCAACAAAATGGTCTAGTAGAGAGGAAGCATCAACACCTTTTAAATATAGCAAGGGCATTAAAATTTCAGGCCTCATTACCTATCAGATTCTAGGGGTATTATGTCATCCATGCAGCCAGCTTGATCAATAGTACACCCACTCCTATCTTACAAGATTCTACACCCTTTGAGAAATTATATGGGAGACTTCCTGATTATACAAGATTCAAAGTCTTTGGATGTCTGACATATGCATCCACACTCAGACAAGGCAGAGCAAAATTTGATCCTAGAAGTGTTCATTGTGTCCACATTGGACATTCATCCACTACCAAGGGATACATACTATACAATTTAGAAACTAATGATATATTTCTCTCCAGAAATGTGATTTTCCATGAAAGATGTTTCCCATTTGAACATCATCCACGGTCTCTTTGCTTCAAATCTGATAAACATCTCCATACCAGATACCACATCGAGATCTTACAATCATTGACCCTATAGAGGACATTCCTCCAATGCCTCACCAAAGAGAGTCATCTCATGTTCCTACTGATTCAGATCGGTCTCCTGCTGTTTCTGATCAACCTAGAAGATCAAACAGAGCCAAGCATCCTCCTGCTCACCTTCAGGATTACTTATGTTCTCATATTAAACTTACTTCACCACATGTTATTCAACAGGTGTTAGATGCCCCTGCTGTCTCTCCACCCTATAAGGGTTTTGTGTGTAACATTGATAGAGAAACAGAACCTACTTCTTACAGTCAAGCAATGAAGAATGAAAAATGGCAGGATGCCATGAAAAAGGAAATAGATGCCTTGGAGGCAAACCACACTTGGGAAATCGTTTCTTTACCACCCAACAAAAAAGCTATAGGGTGCAAATGGGTCTACAAGATCAAGTACAAACCGGATGGACAAGTAGAAAGGTACAAGGCCCGGTTAGTGGCAAAGGGTTATACTCAAATGTATGAGGTTGACTACCAAGAAACATTTTCCCCTGTTGCGAAAATGGCAACCATCAGAACCTTATTAGCCACTGCCACTGCCAATGGTTGGTATATGCATCAAATGGATGTTAATAATGCCTTCCTTAATGGGGACCTCCATGAGGAAGTGTACATGAAGTTGCCCCAAGGTTTTCAGACCACTGTTTCAAATCCAGTTTGCAGATTAGTGAAGTCTTTATATGGCCTTAAACAAGCTAGTAGGAAATGGAATGCCAAGCTCACAGCATCCCTAATTGATCAAGGATTCATACAATCTAAGAGTGATTATAGTTTATTCACCAAGAATTCGAGTTACGACTTTTCGGCTCTCTTAGTTTATGTGAGGCGATGTAATTTTGGCTAGTCCTAATATTGATGCCATTGTTGCTACCAAGAGGTTTCTACATGATCAATTTCAGATCAAGGATTTAGGTACCTTGAGGTTTTTTTTGGGGCTGGAAATTGCTAGGAATTCAGAAGGGTTGATTCTTTCTCAAAGGAAATACGCCATCAATTTGCTGCAAGAATTTGATGTTTTAGGGGCAAAACCTAGCTCGACACCCCTGGACCCGAAACACTCTTTGCACCATGGGATTCCCCTCTATTAGCGATAACTCTGTTTATAGACGGATAGTTGGGAAATTGCTCTACTAACATTTACAAGGCACGATATTGCGTATGCGATGACAATTGAGCCAATTTATTGATGCCCCCACTATCAATCACTTACAGGCAGCTTATAAAGTGCTTAAATATGTCAAGAAAAGTCCAGGTCAAGGGCACTATTATGCTGTCAAGAATTCCCTGGTTCCCTCTGCTTTTACGGATTCCGATTGGGCAGGTTGCATTGAATCCAGAAAATCTGTGACTGGGTATTGTTTGTTCCTGGGAAATGCTTTAGTGTCCTGGAAAGCGAAGAAACAGACTACGGTTTCTAGAAGTTCGGTGAGAGTGAATATAGGGCTATGGCGAAACGCAGTTTGAGAGGTTCAATGGTTTAAGTATCTCTGAGCGATTTGCAGGTTGTTGTGCATCAACCCATTTCTATGTCTTTGCGATAACCAAAGTGCACTTCACATTGCATCCAATCCGGTCTTCCATGAGCGGACCAAACACATAAGTTGATTGTCACGTGAGTACGTGAAAAACTTCAAGTGGGCTCGTGAAATTGCTTCCCATCTCTTCATTCCAACAGTTAGCAGATTGCTTCACAAAGCCCTTAGATGGTCCAGCACTTAAGCGAGCTCTCCAGTCTTTTAAAGCTAGAGAACTCACCATTTCACCTCCCAGCTTATGGGGTGTTTTAACTATGTAATAAATAGGAAAGTGTGTACTTATTATGTAATTAGTGCTCTAGTATAAATAGGACTTTTATTAGACTGATAAGAGAGAGAGAACATATTAAGATTTAATTTCCTAAATCGATGCTGTAAGAAGAAGGATGAACCTCTCCTTCTTCCCTATTCAATTTTATCAAATTATTTCTGCTTATGATCTTGATAATTTCCACATTTTGTTCTCAATAGGCATATGTTTTCCACTTATGAACATAAAAACAGTATATGTTTTGTTTGATCTGGCTCATCTCGCTGTAGTTTTCATGGCCGGTAAATAACTAACTGTTCTCTGTTGAATGTAAAGGAAAAAACATTTTTAGTTTTTTGATATAATAGCTTGATAATGGTTGATTGTACGTGTTGTGTTTGAATACTAACAAAAAATGTTTCCCCACTTTTAATGAGACGTGCTTTTAGGATTTGTTGTGTGCGGTTGGTGATTTGCTTTTATGGAAGAATAAAAGGGTATCATCATGAGTCCTTCATGGTGTAAGTGTAATTTTGGTTCGATTGCAATTGTTGTAGTTTTGTTCATATAACTTTCTTTTCACGGTTTTGATTTTCAAGTCATATAAGAGCTTCATTTTATTGTCTTCTTTTTCTCTATCTTTTTGTATAAAAAAACTTCTGTTCCACTTCTTAGATCCAACTTCAAATTATTGAAATAAGTTTTTTCTTTTGAAGAAGCATCCATGGATAGATTCCAACAAATTTTTATTTTTTCTTAAGATGCATTGTATGACATTTTTATTATCAATGTTTTATACCAGTCTCATTCTTCTTATCCGTAGCAAGGCAACGTCTCAAACATTACAATAAAATAGTTAATAGCTTATTGCTTCAATATGCACTTTATCCAAACTACATGTTTACTACCCCAGCGTTAAAAAAATTCAGGACCTCTCAAAGAGAAGGAACTTCTCGGGGATTTCATCCATGGCGCAAATTTTATGGCTAACTAATCACGACCATACGATCCACTCTCAAGATGTCTTCGTGGTGAAATGACAGACACACAAGACACATATCATGTTAAACACTCACATTGGACATATTATTTCCATTTATAATTCAGTTTCCAACGTAATGTTTTGCCATTACATCCTTTATCATTTCTTATCATTTCATTTTTTTAATTTTTGTTCTTCCGTGCATTGCACGGGTTTTTCTACCGGTTGTGTATCCAATTCATGTACTATTTCATTAATGATAATCAAAGAATATTTTCGGCATTTTTCTTTCAAATTTAATGCATTTTAGTCATGTTATTAGTTTTTGTAAAAACACCTAAAAAGACATATATTTTGACCAGTAATAAGTACTTACTTTCTCATTTCCCGTGCATTAAGCACGGGTTTATGACTAGTTATATTATAGTTTGATCCGTGTTTTTACGTATAGTCATATTCACGTATACATGCGTTGCTGAAGCAGCGACTTGTTGGTTAATGAGTTAGTCATATAATGCTATCAAACTTTGACCAAAGTCCGGCTGCAGTGTCTTCCTCTGCAACTTATGTGATAACATCATCTGATCGACACAACATAATGGTTGAATATGTCTTCTCCTCTAGATTGGTCATCTCATCGGAACGGGCATCCCCTTTCTTGGTTAAAGTGTCCACAGCCATCTTTTTTAACAAGACCCGCATTTTGATTTGTCATAAACTGAAATAATTTCCCCTTGTAAACTTGTCAATTTTTACGTTAATTGGAGACATGTTCCTTTACCGGAGAACAAACCTTGATTTCAGAACCTAGCGCCGTTGACAACCTTGGTGACGATCAATTCTGCTCAATTACGGAGATTCTACGAAACCTACGCTCTGATATCTGTTTGTTGTAACGGATTGAAATAAAAGACACGAATAACAGATCAATCAAACGTAGACAATCACACAAGAGACAAAAACAAGAACACATAAATTTAACATCATTTCCGGCGTTCTACCGACTACGGACATAAAAGGAGATATTTTATTATGCACAAAATTACACGAAGATTTTCACACAGTACAAGGTTATAATGAATGCAGATATTTATAGCATTGGAAACCTAACCTTAGCCGCTATAATGACTTATGTCAGAATTACCAAAAATACCTTAGACGTGTACTCAGATCAGCTGAGTCATCAGATGTAACACAGCTCAAATGCAAAAACTAATTGAGGCGTGTTCGACGGACTCATCGAGACTTTATTCGGTCGACGTGAGAACTCGGTGAATATCACTTGGTGACCTTCACAGATTTGAACACTCAATCTGAATCTGATTTCATCTCTACCAGATTCAAAGCGCAGAGATCAAGTCATCTTGAATAACAAAAGGCTTATTTCTTGGTTGAACCATAGGTATATCTCTGCTGAATCGTTGCCCTTTGTGAATTTGGACTCTTTTTGTACTAATGTTCCCATGAACTTTTCTCAAACTCAATATGTGAGTGCAGGCGGCAGAGAAAAAGGGCAATTCACTAATATCAACCATGGAAAATGTGGAAGGGGATGAAGAGGAAGAAGAGATGGAGGAGGATTTTATTTTTGAAACGATGATCTTTATTCAAAACAGGTGGGAAAAGCCCCATCGTGGCATTACATCAGGGATTTCTTTGGATTAGAAAACATGATTTCAGGCAGAAATAGAATAAAACAAGTGGCAACTAGTCTTCAATCAACCAAGATAGCCGGAGGTCCTTAGCCCTTTTAATGGCTTGCGAGATGAAGACTTGTGTAGGCGGTCTCACCGAGTTCGGGTCATGCACAACTTTGTTTCTCCAGAACCATATACCATAGCATATTCTCAAAACACATAGGGCCAATTGTTCACCTTTTCTTAGGTTAAAGCCAATCCAGTCTTGCGGAGACGAAGAAGAAAAGAATTGTTGTTGTGCCTCTATCAGGATAACACTTATCCAAGCCGAGTAAGCCCAGTCGCAATCCCGCAAAGCATGAAGTATTGCTTCAGTATAATGCTCACAAAAGCTACATTCCGGATTAGGAGCAATACGTCGAGAAAAAAGAAATTCTCCCACCTTTAAGTTGTTGTGACAAACCTACCAGCGGAGAAAATTATAACGAGTGGACCCTTTTAGGCTCCATATCAAAGTCCAATGATCCAGCGGTTTATTGTCCAAAAAACCCATCTGCCAGTTGTAAGCACTCCTAACAGTATATTTGCCTTTGCCAGAGGGGGGTCCACACAATCTCGTCATTTAGGACTGCAAAGCCTTCCTAATGTGTTGATTGGCTGCGGAAATACCTTTCCAAGTCAGTGACGCGTCAATCTTTGGTTGTCAAAGGGATTTCCATATTTGTTGATGAGAACCGAAACCCATAAGGAGGAGTCATCCGTAAGTAATTGCCATGTGAGTTTCCCCAATAAAGCAATATTCATAGTCTCAATGTTTTTGAAGCCGAGTCCGCCCTCATTTTTCGATTGGCAAAGTTTGTCCCAAGCTATTGTATGAAACTTTCTCTTCCCGTTCTCTTCTCCCAAAAAAACTGCCGACAAATCTTTTCGATATCACTGCTAATTGCTCTCGGAAGTTTCGTCTTTTGCATCACATAATTCGAAAGAGCTGATAGCGAGCTTTTAATGAGGATAGCCTTGCCAGCTTTCGTTAAGGCGTTTATTTTCCACGTACAAAGCTTTATTCGCACTTTCTACAAAATGTACCTATACGGTCTAACCTTTTGACGAGACTGAGATAGAGGGACTCCTAAGTAGTTTCCAAATTTATTTGTGTGCACCATTTCAAGTTTTTGTGCTATTGCACCATGTTGGTTAACGGAGATGTTCTTAGATACCATGAAATTTGACTTGGCCGTACTAATCCGTTGCCCAGAAATTTTGCAAAACTCGGCTAGAACCTGGTGAATTATTAAGGCTTTACTCTCCAATGCCTCTGCGAAAAGGAAGATATCGTCCGCGAAAAATAAATGAGAAAGTTCAGGACCATTTTTCTTAGGCGGATTGGTTTCCATTCGCCCATACCAACAGACTCCTCAATAAGCTGGCTAAGCATTTCCATACAAGGTGGCAGAGGATTTTCTAGCAATAAAATGGTCTGTCAAGTTTGTAGCAAGGTTGGTCATATTGTTGTATCATGCTGGTCGGGTTTGAAATTCAGTACAACAATACTTCTAGTACACCTCCCAAGCCGATTCTTCTTATTTCAATCACCTCAATTTTTTCAGTGATTGAGCGTGGTATCTTTGATCGTGGAGATACTAATCATATTATTTATGACATTACAACCTTTGCACAACGGTGATTATAGAGGATCATGGTGAATTGTTACCAATCAAACGTACTGATACCACAAACCAGTTTACCTCTACTAATAAATGTGTCGAATTTGATTGAGGAGATTATAAAGGATTTTCTCTATTTATTCCAAAAAAATGGAATAAAATTTAGGCATCCTCGTTCTCGTGCACAACATATGAGCTCGGAATGAAAGCATATGTGCATCACATAATCGGGGCTTATTCTCATTGCTTAAGCTTCTCTAGCTCATAGATTCTTGTAGGACAACTTTCTAGAAGCGGTCATTGTCATTAATGTCTTACCAGCACTTGTTCTTGAATTTCAATCTCTATTTGAAAAGCTTTACAAATCCAAAAGAGATACTCAATATATAAGCTTTTTAGATGTGCTTGTTACCCAATCCTAGGACCCTATCACACCATAATACTTTAGTTTCACATAAGTCAGTGTGTTTATCTAAGTTTGAGTCCTAAACATAAATGATGCAAGTGTGTGGAAAAATGGGAGATGTTTAGTTTGATAAAGACTCGTTTTCTTTCAAACATGGTTTTCCTTTTGGACTTGATAGGCTTGCCACTATTGATCCGAACATTACCTTTAAGACATGTGTTGGGAGGATTTTGCATCATAAAAACAAAAGAAAATTTATAAACCTATACTTAACATGCAAAACTACCTCCTAACCGGCCGAATACCGGGTAGTTGCTAGTAAAGTTGGATAAGTACGGGTATCGATCCTCAGGGAAAAGGGATGTTAAATCTAATCTTATTAATCCTTAAATTGTTACTTATTCAAACGGGCGAAAACTAAAAAGCGAAAAGTAACTGGATAGAGGATTGTTAATCCAAAGCCAGGAAGGATAAAAGCGATAAAAACTAAATCTAAACTACTAACTATAAAAGGAAATAAACAAGAAGATGAACATGGAGATTAACAATGAACAAACAAAATCATCCAATCCTTCAAACCCTCTATCTCTATCTAAGGTTATCTTGTGATGATTAACTAAAGATGTGGTTCACCTAATCAAAAGTATGAATCCTACTTCCGTAGATAATTCGTCTATCAATCAAAACAAGGTGTAAGATTTATTCAAATCTAGCAACCTAGATAATCAACCTATCAACTTCCGTTATGTCAAGGTTAAAAATCCAATCTTTCTATGGTGATCTAAGTCTAACATGACTTCCATCAAAATCAAACATCGATAAGCAACCATCTTCCGATATACGTTGCATAACAAATAATCGCATAGGAAAGATACAACTTTGAGATAAAATCATAAAACAAACTTTGATAAAAAAACAGAAAAAACCTAAATGAAAAGGATTCAAAGCTGTTAGAACAATTGCAATTTCAAGCATGGAGTACATCGCAAGCTGACAAAGCAGAAAAGCAAAATAAAAACCTAATCTAACACCCACCTCCAAAAGAAAGGGTGAATGCCTAGGGTTCCTCTCTTATGTGTGGGTAACAATAGGAATCGAATTATGTATGAATTAGGGTTGAAATCGCGGCTGTATTTATAGAGTTTTAAGTCGGCTGCGCTGAAGTCGGCGCTGGACGCCCGTTTGGCCTTGTGGACGCCCGTCCACTTTTCTGAACGCTAGAGCTGACGCTCGTTCATACCACGTCCAAACTCTCTGTATGTAAAAACCCCTCTTGGGCTTGATCTGCGGCAATGGACGCCCGTCCATAGTGGGGACGGACTTGGGACTTGATCCGGCATGCCTAGAAGCTGATTTCTTCATCTTTATCCTTTTCTTCTCATCCCTATCTCTTCTCTTCATCAGAAAATCCGAATGCAACCTCTTCTAATCCTCTTTTAGCTCGAAAACATGTATCTAAGAGATAGTAAAACATACCAAAGCGTAACATAACTCCAAAATAGTATAAAATCACAATTTAAGCACATAATTCGTTACGTTTTGCAATTCAACTATTAAAAACACCATTTGCTCAATATTTCAATATAAAGCTCGATTTCTATGAGAAACATACGAATATGGAGAGAATTGATATAAAATATATCCTTATAAAACGTACAAAATCACCCTTAACAACTCCCCACACTTAAACCTTGCTCGTCCGAGCAAGACAAAACATAATCAAGACTCGAGACATATAAACATTTATGCAACCATAAAGCATATTCAATAGTTTAGAGGTTCACCCAAGTGTGTGTGCATAGCCATAATAAATTTCCACTAAATCCACACTTGAAATTGATTCAAGCAAAACTAGCCAACATCCCATTTAAATCGGAAATATAAAAGCGATTATAACATGCACCTCACAAAACATACGTTACTCGAAAAATAATAATAAGGAGTATTTAAAATTTTTCCGACATACTCAGAGGATAGTCCCTACAACATATCTTTCAGTTTATACTGGGGATAGTCAGAAGATAACTACGGGTCTCACCCATCTTTTCACATTACCATTCACTAATTTTTCTTAAAGTTCAATCAATTCCACATATATAGCATATATGCCCTCATTCCCAGCAATAGGATGTTTCGGGATAACACCCTAGCTGGACTACTATCATCAGGCAGTCGGGAGCTATTGAACCTCATAGTGGTATAGGACATTTCGTGATAATGCCCTACCGCACTCAAATCATCGGCAGCTACTTCCGACACTTATATATATATAATTCATATTAGTCATCTTAGATTGGTATACAAACCTTAAATTATATCCCTCCTATCACATTCAAAACTTCAGATATTCACAGTACGTCATACTTTAATTCTAAATACAAACTATTAAAATTTTCAAAATTCGTATGGAAGCAAAGAATCATGCGATAATCATTAAAAATCTCTAATCAAATGGGCATAGCTTTAAAGTATAGCTCATCATTTACTATGGCACGTGAAAAATAGTGTTGGGTGAGACATCTAAATTTACTAAATATGCAAAATAATGCACCAATGATTATAAACATCGAACAAAGACATGCAATGCTCACTCGGGACAAAACAAAAATTTTAAAATTAAGCACTTTTCATAGAAATATAATAGAAATTGAGCAAACGACTCATAGATACATATAAACCATCCTCTCCCCCACACTTAGATCGCAACTTGTCCTCAAGTTGTGCAGAAATAATAAATTAGAGAACTTAGCTGATTGGATGCTGGCAATTCCGGAAAAATCGGTAAAAACCAAAATTGCTGCATAGCTCAGTAGACTGTGGAGCATCACAGGAAAACTGAATTCATCTTTAAAGTGCACAATAGCTGTCAAAAATATCCTGCACCACTTGATCAGTGCAAAAAGAGTCTACGGGGAAAAAGAAAAGATTACATATATAAAGCACATGGAAAAGGCGATATAGAGATATTTCAAATTTAAGCTCATATAAAGATGGAATACATATACATGGAACATTACACAACAATAGGCTAGGTGCAACTACATGAAAATATACTACAATGCAGCCTACTAAAGATTCTATAGGCTCAGTATGAAGAAGTTGGCTACAACTCCAAACTCTACAGTGACTACGGCCCGTGCAGAATCAGAAAAAAAAACGAGGTAGTATTACGGAAACCGACAGTTAACTACACTCAAGAAAAATAAAATAAAAATAGGAAAACAATGCAACTAGATGACATGCAACTAAATGATATGCATCTATATGATATGCAAAAATAAAAGAAAGAAAACTAGCCCACTCATTTGCAACACGACATGTATAAAATAAACGTCTACCAAATAATGACAGGTTACGATAAACGACAGTGTTGTTCATTACGTCTGATGTAAGGCGCTTTAAGACTCGTCAAAGGTGATAGCATTATGGAAAACCAACAGTTAGCTATACTAAGCAGATATAACTAATATGGATTTGGGCGTAGCATACGGAAAACCGGCGGTAGCTACCCATATAAACTATAAAAAAACAAAGGAAGCACGTAAGTCTTAAAAGCTAACAAGATTCATGACGGGATATGCGACCTACGTAAAGCGACATTAGCCACACTAAAAACAAAACATAATAACTATAGCATACGTGAAACAGCGATTTACTATAGCATGCATGAATCAAGGAGAAGAAATAAAATCATTTATTCAACATGGATTCGGTAGATGGAAGGGTATAAACATGTATGTTCGAACATCTACGTAAAATGAAATAGCCACGAAGCTCTAATGAAAGTAATCCAAGTTAAATTAAAGCATCAAGAAAGCAGAAACTGGTGCATTCGGACGAACGTTCAAAGGAGATCTCAAGCCTTTGGGACGGGCGTTCCACACTTTCGAGGCGACAAATGCGCGCTTGAAAACCGACCGGACGGGCGTTTAGAATTCTGACGCCCGTCGATTCTTCAAATCGAGCATGATTGAAAATTGCGGAGCGGACGAACGCCCCATAATTCCAAACGCCGCTCGTTTACGACGTTAGGGGCGGGCGGGCGTCCAATAAACCAGGCGCTCGTCCATACAGCGAATATGCATAGAAACGGCAGGAAAATAACAGAAAACCCTAACTATAAACCCTAATTAACTTAGAAGATCATCATACATCAAAAGCGCAGTGCCACATAAAATTCTAGCACGGGGTTAGACTAGGTAACAACTAAACACAAACTTCACGTAAAAGCAGTTGAGTAAAAACTTTTGCACATTCTTAACCTACGGTCATCGAAACACGGCAAAATAAAAACTCTCAATCTATTCGACGCTACTTTTATTGAAAGAATACAAAAATAAATCGTAACAAAATCGAAAAATTAATTCAATTAGATTCAACAAAACACCGATTCCCCGGCAACGGCGCCACTTTTGTTGGGAGGATTTTGCATCATAAAAACAAAAGAAAATTTATAAACCTATACTTAACATGCAAAACTACCTCCTAACCGGCCGAATACCGGGTAGTTGCTAGTAAAGTTGGATAAATACGGGTATCGATCCTCGGGTGAAAAGGGATGTTAAATCTAATCTTATTAATCCTTAAATTGTTACTTATTCAAAAGCGGAATCGAAAGCGAAAAGCGAAAAGTAAAGTGGACAGAGGATTGTTAATCCAAAGCCGGAAGGATAAAAGCGATAAAAACTAAATCTAAACTACTAACTATAAAAGGAAATAAACAAGAAGATGAACATGGAGATTAACAATGAACAAACAAAATCATCCAATCCTTCAAACCTCTATCTCTATCTAAGGTTATCTTGTGATGATTAACTAAAGATGTGGTTCACCTAATCAAAAGTATGAATCCTACTTCCGTAGATAATTCGTCTATCAATTAAAACGATAAAAGAACAGAAAAAACCTGAATGAAAAGGATTCAAACTCATTTGAACAATTGCCCCCCAAGCATGGAGTACATCGCATGACAAAGAAAGAAAAGCAAAATAAAAACCTAATCTAACTTGCCACCTGACCTCCCAAAAAATGGGGGGCGGACTAGGGTTCCTCTCTTATGTGTGGGTAAGAATAGGAATCGAATTATGTATGAATTAGGGTTGAAATCGCGTTTGTGTATTTATAGAGTTTTAAGTCGGTCATACTTTTGAAGTCGGGCTGGGCGCCCGTTGGCCTTGTGGGCGCCCGTCCACTTTTTCAACGCTAGAGCAGGCTGCTCGTTCATACCACGTCCAAACTCTCTGTATGTAAAACCCCTCTTGGGACTTGATCTGCGAAGCAATGGGCGCCCGTCCATAGTGGACGGGACTTGGACGCCTTGATCCGGCATGCCTAGAAGTTTCGATTTCTTCATCTTTATCCTTTTTCTTCTCATCCCTATCTCTTCTCTTCATCATGAGAAAATCCGAATGCAACCTCTTCTAATCCTCTTTTAGCTCGAAAACATGTATCTAAGAGATAGTAAAACATACCAAAGCGTAACATAACTCCAAAATAATATAAAATCACAATTTAAGCACATAATTAGAGCACGTTTTGCAATTCAACTATTAAAAACACCATTTGCTCAATATTTCAATATAAAGCTCGATTTCTATGAGAAACATACGAATATGGAGAGAATTGATATAAAATATATCCTT
Organism: Gentiana macrophylla; assembly: GCA_026214975.1. Classification (NCBI taxonomy): domain Eukaryota; kingdom Viridiplantae; phylum Streptophyta; class Magnoliopsida; order Gentianales; family Gentianaceae; genus Gentiana; species Gentiana macrophylla. Next base: position 106,454,981 of record CM047809.1, read on the forward strand.
ATAAAACGTACAAAATCACCATTAACAACATGTTATGATGGATCGATCAAGAATTGATGGTGATTGTAAGTAAAGATAGACAATTAACAAGTAAATAATAAAAAAACAAGAACAACACAGATTTAACGTTGTTTCCGGCAATGTGCCGACTACTCTATAGACAAACGAGGATTATATTATTATCACGAGAAAGTTACAATTTACATGCATTACAGATGGTATTTACAGCCTTGGGAAATCCAGTAAATGACTAAAATGCCATGGAAGTAACCTTCACCAAAATGAAAACCATACAGACGTGTTCCTAAGTAATGCTGAGAACCAACTCAGCAAACCAAACTCAAGCGGGTTGATCAACCCTGCTGACTTCCCAGTTGAACACCAAATTCAGCAGAAAGCCCAATGTTGTGCTGATCAGACCATAGTTTCCACACGGACTCAAATTTGGGTATCACACTCAACAACATAGTTTAAGTCACCATAATCTCCACATTGACTTCAACTTCATGAAAACTGAACAGATGCACAACCAAGTGCCAGATTTCCTCTTTGTCTTCAGCTTTGAATACCTCAATAGAACCCCACCTTCAGCTGAGTAATCCCAGATTCAGATTAACAGCTTTGGATGTTCAGCAAGTCCAGACACAACTGAAACTTGCCTCTTGAAACTGGCTTAGTGAACATATCAACAGGATTAACATCAGTGCTAATCTTCTCCACTTTGACTTGTTGAGTTATAAGCCCCGGTTGCACGTAAGTTTGATTAATTTCCAAAAACACCCCTCATATGTGTTTTTACAATATTACACCTACTACTAACTGCCATGAAGTCAAAACTTACATCATGTGGCAAATCTCTATGTTTGAATTTTATTTGCAGGTCTGTTGGGTTGTATAATTGATTATTAAATTATTAGTCTAGTTTATAAAATTAATTTATTAATTTTGTGGATTAACTAATTAATTTAATTAATTAACATATACAAACCCAATATATACATACAAATCGGGCAAGGCTTCTTTTTACCTAATCAATCAGGCCAGACTTCTTTTTCTCTAACCGAGCCCTTATTCCTTTTAAACCTAAAATCCCTAACCTTATTTTATTTTCCAGCTAGCTCTGATAATTCTCTCTCATCCGTCCCTTATTCAATGTATACGTTTTTTCTCTAGAAATCTCTCCGTCTTCAATGCTTCTCCAAAAAATCTGCTAGCCGATTCTCTATTATTTGAGCCACCATATGACTAAAATCATCTTAGAAAGGTTTTTATTTCAGAGAATCACCTTTTTAAGCAACCTCGTGACAAATTTCTTATTAGGAAGGTTTCAAAGTGAAAGGTCGCACCTTTACTGAAAATCATGATGAATCAGAGCAATTACTACACCGATTCTCAGAGATTTGATCGAAGTAACATAAAAGGCCTACTTTGTGAAGGTTAGATTGACCCACTGACACGGTTAAGTGTCGCACTATGTGGCGGTTGTGTAATTATCCTTAGGACCGGAGTCTTCATGGCATCACGGTGTGGATTGTCATGCTTTGACACTATTGAGGTTTCCCCTAGCCACGGGGTGATCATGCGGTAGTGATTGAGTGTGATACTGAAGCATGCGGAGTATACATGTTTGGTCGTCTGGGAATCGCGTATCCTATCAGTAAGGGTGAATATCCGAAAGGGCCTTCTTATAAGGAATGTCTTACTCTCGTGAATCTTTGCAAAGTGGGAGTAAATGGGTTACTTCGAGAGAGCATGATATCCAGATTATAAGATACGGTCGTTAATGTTTTGACACTCGACTAACGACCGTATGGATATTATTACAAATGATAGGATTGTAAGTTCTGGTAACTTGTTTCACATGAAAGGTAGTAGTCATTGCATTTGACTCTTCCGATGATTGGGGGTCACAGTGTGTTGCTAGACGCTATCCCGTGATTGTTAGGTATGAAGGACATTTTCGTAATTTGCACTTTGTGCCTATGGCCAACATATTCGGAAGCCTATCGGGTCGTACACATATGAACATCGAGTCGGATTAAAATGTGGTTATAGTTGATAACCAAATAAGGAAAGTTTTATCTCACGACTATAAATGTTTAGTGGTAAATTAATAAAGTGGTATTTATTTATTATGAATGAATTAAATACAAGATATTAATTGTATTATATTAATTAATGAATATTCTTGATGCCAATTTATTGGCTAAGGTGGCACAATTTTTGTGTGTATAAGATACACTTGAATTGTGCAATTTAATTAATGGTATTACCATATATTAATATTAGATATTAATATTTATATATTTGTGCTTAAATGCTTGTAATGCATATTAGATATGCATGTGCACATTTGTTTCCAATATATTTATGTATAGATTTATATGTGTAATATATATTTGTGATATATACACATGTGTAAATTGATTTATGGTAATAAGATAAATAGAGTCAATATAAGATATTGACAATATATTGGAATATTTAATATAAGATTGAATATTAATGAGATAAATCAATCAAATATATTTTCCTTATTTTACTAGTAAAATGTTTTCTTTCTCCCCAATCTAGTAGGAAGCTAATCTCAATCAGATTGGGTATCACAAGGGGCTCACCACACTCTATTTAAAGGAGGGGTTGGCTAGCTCTTTTGTACATAGGAGAGATTTTGAGAGAGAGAAAAAGTCGGTCTAGCAACCGAATTTTTCTGGTACCAATCCATGATGGGATTCCGGCGGGGTGTTCGTGTGGATCACCGATAGAGGCCGAACACTTGGGTGGCTCTATGCAGAAATACTCTCTTTTAGGCGGTCAAAGCGTCGATCTTTTAGATCAACCAAGGTAACCACCGTCTACTACTTATTTGTTTATTGCTTAAACGAAGTCGATCTTGGGTCGATAGGAAATGAATTTTAAATTCCGCTGCGTTTCGCGTCGATTTCCTAACACTACCCTGTTGCATGTTTGAACATTCGAGACATGGAAGCGCTAAAATTCGAAAGGATCTAAAGCTGCTTGATTATGCAATTTGGTTGATTACCAAAGTTCTTTGCCAAGGCTCAAACAAATCGACTTTCTTGTTATTGGCGATCTAAAGGGTTAGAAGTGTTCATCCCCGCTTGTGCTAAGTTATGTTCAACATCGATTTGCATTGTATCAAGAGTTCAGGATGCGCTTCATATAGTGTGGTTGGTTTTACACACACGACCTTGTGCATAAGGCATTAGCGATGAGTTTTTGATTCTCTAGCAAGTCCATCTTGGTACAAGACTTGGTTTAATGTCTATAGTTTTTATGCCCCTTGTCTGTTAGGAATTTTAACAAGTATATTCATTGAGAATTGATTCTTTGAGATTACCTCGCCTCTCTTTGTATGCTCCTTGTGAATCTTGCTCCATTTTGTTTATCTGTTTGCCTTGCAAACCTTTTTGACAAACCTGCACTTTTTGTGGACAACTTGTAATAGGACTAGCATCCATTTAATTTATCCTTTGGACCTGCTGTGTCTTGTGATCGAGAATCATAGTGACTTGATAATTAGACTAGAGTTGAGACTCGACTTGATCATCATTTCGATATTGAAACCGATTAATCAGCCTAGCCTTAGGTCCATAACCTGTTGTTGCTGTTGTGCATTGTATTCAGATTGCACCTGCATTCTTGATAATCTTCCAGTTGAGAGCGAATTATCATCTGTGTTGGTTCAACTGGAAGCACTCAGTTTGAACAACTTTTTCTGAGATTTTCGGGTTCATTTTTTCTATCATTTGTGGAAGTACTTGTGCTCTTGTAACCTGAATAATCTTCTTAGAATCATATAGTCTAATCTGTTTGCTTTATTAATTTGTAAACATATCAAGTCTTGTTTCTGAATCTGTTTGAGTTAATTATTGAAGTGTTTGTTTAAATCCTTTTAGTGACGATTGCATAAACATCACTATAAGTAACATGCTAATTATAGTCTATCTGGAAGCCGCTTGTTATTAGATTATCAATCAAGTTATTTAAGATCAGCCTGCAACTTGTTTCATCTAAGTATAATCAAATTGTTTAATATTTGATCAATCTTAATCAATCTGCATAAGTGTTGAATTAGTGTTGATCAGTGTGATTGTGCTATAATCTGTTTTTATCACAACAATTAATTACCTTGATCACATAGGTTCTATAACACAAAAGAATAGATCATTAAGTATGCTTCCGCACTTAATTTTCTAGTTCTTATGTTTAATCGAAAAAGTTTTAAAATTTCGTCAACACTCTATTCACCCCCCTCTAGAGTGTTTATTTGCGCATTATCGATCCAACAATTGGTATCGGAGCTTGGTCACCTAGTGATCATAACACGATATCTCTTGGTGTGATTTATAGTGCCTCTCTATTTCCTTGATTTACCTTTGTCTTTTGCTCAATTTATTTTGTAGTATTTATTTACCAAGTAAATCATCTCAACCGTGTGCTTAATCGTTGTTCATCACACACTCACATCATATTTAAAAAAAAGTTGCATTGCAATTCATTCATATTTTTTGCATATCATACTTGTTGCATATCATTGTTCTGCATTGTATGGCTTCCCTAAATAACTCCATGAACCCAGGAGGGCATATCTTTGGTAAAGCCTCCGTACTTTGACGGTTCCGGATTTATTCAATGGAAACGCTTGATGATGAATCATGTGCAACAAACGGACTATCAACTGTGGATTATCATAAACAAAGGTCCGTTTGTTGCCACAAAAGACATCACCAAAGCCGGAGTCACTACAAAGGTTAATAATTCGTTCCCCAAACCAAACCAAACCAAACTGAAGTCAACCCCAATGGTTTTGTTCGAATTGGTTTCGGTTTGGATTGGGTTGGTTTCGGTTTTTTCAAGCATAATCTTTATAAAAAAATTATGACAAAACTAACTTTTTTTACATAAATTTCAAATAGCTACATCTAAACTAAAATAAATTGCTAACAAAAAATGATTAAAAAAAACTTAAAACAACTAACAAGTAACAACACGTTACAATATAGTTCAGCTGCAATCAATCCTCCATAGTTGCATACTTACATACATGCATTTATTGATTTACATATTTACATCAAAAGAGCAAAGGGCTGAATGTTGACGCAACAAAATGATCAAAACACCATGAGTATCTTCCAACCAAAACAACATAGCAAAATGATCCAAAAAAATTGGTTATATTGGGTCGGTTGGGTAATGAGTATAATATATATAATTCATCTATAAGAATTTTGGTTTGGGTTGGATTGGATTGAGTGTAATTAAAAATATCTGAAACCAACCCAATGAAATTTTCGGTTTGGTTCAAACCAAACAAATTCATTTGGTTTGTTACAGATTGGTTTGGATTGGTTTATAGTTTGGATTGGTTATTTTGCTCAGTAATGCATCGTGGTGGTTAATGCATCGGGGTTGTTAATGCATCGCGGTGGTTAATGAAAAAAGAAAAAGAAAAAACTTTCACCGTCCAGAATATTAAAAAAAAAAACAAAAACAAAAAACAAAAAACAAAAACCCACTTTCTACGTCCAGGAAAAGGGGTAAAAAAAAAAAAAAAACCAAAACAAAACAAAACAAAGAAAACCAACAACATCGAAATTTTTTTTTTTTAAAAAAAAAAAAATTACAATAAACATTCAGGGAGAAAATATACATTCGCGTCAATCTGTAGGCATCCATATAATGCAAGTCAGTGCATTCGCAGACGCATTTTTTTTTAAGTTGCATGTGTCTGTTTCCACGGGATCGTGTAAAATTTCACCAGATGGCGTGGAATTTTATAAAGGCCACGTGGAAGTTCAAGTGATGGCAAAAGTTTCAATTCCACGTGACCTGGGGGAAAAGCAACCTACGCCACGTGGAAATTTAAGAGCGCGGCGTGGAAAAATAACACGAGCCCGTGGAATAAAGAAATTGAATGAATAAATGCCCCAACTGTCGTTTTTTCCTACATTTTAGTCAATATCATCATCTTCTTCACCCAAAATCATCAATCTTTTTCACTCGAATTTTTCTTCACAAAACTTTCAGACAAAAATTATCAATCTACGGGATATCAATCTACACCGGTCTTACTCCTTTAAACAAATGGGTAAGCATTTCGTATAGCACTTTTGTATGAATTATTTTAAATATCGTATTTGTTTTAATTTGATGAAATGTTTGAGGTAATTAACCTTAAAAAGATATAAATTTTCGATTTTTCGTATGGTGAAAAGGTAAAAACTTATAGTTTTAGGGTAGTGAAAGGATAAAATTTTGATTATTAAGCTATTGAAATGATTAATTATAATGAGATCGTTCGATAATAAAATTGTCATTCGTTGGAGGAAAATGTAGTTCATATATTTGTAGAAATCTTGACGTTGTAGAAATTTTGATATTGTAATTATTTTGATTATTTGATAGTTTAGAAATTTTTTAGAATGAAATGCATTAATGATATTATAGTGGCAATGTTAATATAAGAAATGATAATGTAGAAGTTTTTATATTTTACATATTTCGATTATATGATATTGTATGTATGTTATAAGTTGTTTCGAAATTTAGTAGTATAAATTCCTTTAATGTTCCATGCCTTAGTTAATGGAGGAAATATGTAGACAGATACAACTTTAGTTTTCAAATAACACTCGAATAATTTAATTGTTACGGGCAATCACAATGAAAATGCCCTAATTGAATAAAAAAAAATTGAATTTATAAACGAAAAACAAACGACAAATAAATGTTGTTTGAAAAATTTCCAAAACAACAAAATTTTGACCTATTCTATGGTACGCCTCGACCTGATGAGGTTCTTAGAAATGCATGCATCCCTAGGGTGTTTTCGAATCCTTCTGATCCGCCGTGTCATGCCTAATCTCCAGGCTTTGTATTGGGGCTCGTGGTAGATAGCTCGTAGAATATTTCATTAGGTCTGCTCAATAGAGCATCTTTTCCGTTCTCAGCAGCTTGGTAAAGCCTCCGCCGGAAGTGAGGCATCCGTTAGCTCGAAAGTATAAGATGCATTCGTTGGCTCTGTCGGCCCAAAGATCTCGATCTCCTCGTCATCATCAATTATTCTATGACGCTGGTGAAAACAATCTTCTCTTCTATTACCCCCGTCTACTGTTACAACTCAACACAACACAACACAACGAAACTTGAATTTTTTTGACCTAACCTAACCTAACTGTGTGTGCGTGTGTGTGTATGCATATATGCTAAAGAATATTTATTTATTTTAAAGATTATTGATGTGTTTTTTGATGTATGGCTATATGCACTTATATACAAGTAAATATATGCGTATATAAACGAGAAACCAATATTCACACACATATATACTACTAGCATATATAAGTGTATATATATATATTGTTTTCTCATTTATATACACATATATTTATATATAAACACACACAGACAATATATATATATAGACACACACGCACACACGCACACACACACACACACACATATATATATATATATATCAATCCAGAATAATTTTACAATAATATTTAGTCAATCCAACAATATTTGGAAAAAAAACCTATCCGTGTGGATAAATGATTGTTTTTTTGCAGATAACAACACGGTGTCCGTTAAGTTTTTATTTGGCGGAGAGTGGAAATACCATGAAGATAGCGACAAATGGTCTTATAAGAAAGGAAAATTGTATTTGGTTCGTGTGAAAACCGATACGACATTGGATGAAGTGAAGGTCAAAGTGTGTAAGAAAGTAGGAATTGATGTCTCAAACAACACATTGATCATGAAACTAATGTACGTAGATTATGACCAACCGATTGATGTTTTGGACGATGATACATGGCTAGGCTACATTGATGATATTTTGAGGAAAGAAGCTGTGAAACTATGCGTTAACGCTGAACCGGTTATGCACGATGACGATACGGAAGATGAGAACGAATTTGACTTAAATGAGCAACTACATGAAGAAAATGATAGAGGCATTGTGGATTTTACATCCGAGTTGGACTGTAATCGAAATTCCCGAACGCATGTTGTACCTACCACATCAGCCTTATCCCCTCATGAAACTGCCATCCGACCGAATATAACTACAGCTGAACAAGTCATTGACATCACAAGTGAACCTAACTACGATTGGGGAATAATTGCGAATATGATTCGTCAGCCAATTCACACACCTCTGCCTAATTTTACTCAGACAACGCACACACCGTACATCCAACAACAGTTTGACGGGACAAGTCATAATGTCAACATAAATGGAACAAGCCAGCAGTTTGACCGTCCGCCTCTTATTATGCCAACACCGATGCAAGCGGGTTCCAATATCGGTGGATCGTTTACGAGTTTTCTTAGAGTGCCTTTCGAGCAGAACATTCATATGCCAACACAGACGCAAGCGGGTCCCAATATTGGTGGATCGTTTACGAGTTTTTTGAGAGCGCCTTTCGAACAGAACCTTGGTATGCCAACAAGGATGCAACCGGGTCCCAATATTGGTGGATCCTTTACGAGTTTTATGAGAGCACCATTTGAACAGAACCCTGATATTGGTCCTAGATTTAGTATGGCAAGTATTAATCGCAATAGAGGTGTTCATTTCGGTTCAGACATTCCGGATTCCGAAATTCCTCCATGTCCACGGGCTGAGGCGTTTTGGATGAAGATTCGGATTATTGTATATTGGTAAAAGTTCGGGGACAAGGATGATATGCGAGATGAAAATGAGTTACCATGCATTGAAAAATAATTACATGTGGAAACCTATCCGGTCCGACAAGGGAAGTTAAAACTACGATGCTTTACTTGGAGAGATGCGAATGGCAAGTTGTGGGTAGAAAGGTGTTTGATTGCAATAACTTCGAGATAACCGAGTACTTGAAGCTCACACTTGTGGGTTGGGAGCGATTAGCGGCGATCATAGGAAAGCGGACCGGAACTATAGGTCATCTCGTTAGAGAGAACCTCATAAAACTCGGCAGTCATTTCACGACAAAACATTTAATAGTGGAGGTCAAAAGAGTATTCAACATAGACCTTGATTATCAGCGTGCATATTGATGACGGAAAAATTCACTATTATTATTATAACATTTCACCCCACTTATGATACCATTTTGAGCACTTATATATCATTTCGAGTCATTAATTCATTAGATTTATCTAAATGCATAAGTAGTAAGTATTATATAAAATATCGTGTTTTTACTAGTTTTTGTACCGGTTTAGTAACCGGAGTGTCGTGTCGGATTTACGTTTGGTATTTTGGTGATTTATTGCAGAATTATAGGTTGACCAAGATCCCGAGTGACGACATGTTTTGAGTCTAAAAGATGTATTTTGAGGGATAGGAGAAGATGCCATAAGCTAACGAGTTCAAACGGATTAATTGTTCGAAATGCATCTACCGTAACCAGTTTTCGATGGACATTTGACCCAACTTAGAGGCATTTTCTGGGGAAGACTTCTTCATGAAAGTTTTAGATCTTAAAATAAGCTTTCCAAATCATTTTGAATCACGGCAATCGGAGGTCTACAACTCAAGTTATGGGCATTATACCAAAACTCGGTTCGAACTAGCATTTGACTCGGTTCGAACAGGCTCCCAAACATTCTATAAATACACCCCTCATTTCCTTCAATAGACTTGCACCTTCCCTTCCTCCCTTCCCCATTTCGTCCCTCTCTCCTCCTCTCTTCTTCCCCAAACACCTTCTTTTCCCCAATCTCCCATTTCTTCCATCTCCTCCTCCTTTCTTCATCCCTTTCTTCCCCAAACTCCCTCATCTAGCCCCTTTTCTTTTATTTTTGTTTTGTTTCTTGTTATGTTACATAACATATATATATATATATATGTAATTTTTTCTTGCACTTTTATTTTCTTGTCTTCTTTATTTTTGCTTTGTAGTACTATATATATATATATATTTATATATAAATATATATATATATATAGTACTACAAAGCAAAAATAAAGAAGACAAGAAAATAAAAGTGCAAGAATGAAATTACATATATCTATATATATATATATATATATAGCATATATTCCCTTTGTCCCCTTGTCCCCCTCTTGTTTTTATTCCCCTTGTTCTTTTATTCCCTTTGTCTTCTTTTAATTTTCTTTCAATTCGTATGTTTCAATATATATATATACACATATATATCTAGCTATCTATATCTATCTATCTATGTAACTATATATATATAACTATATATCTATATATATATCTATATTATTAAGCACTTATTTATTGTTTTTCATATGATGTTGAATTCGCTTTTACTTACTGTCTTTAGTATAATTTCCTTTAATCATTCCGTTGTTATCACCATCATGAATAACTAAATTTATGTATAGTCGAATTATGTAAAATCGAGTGAAACGCATACAAAGGGATTAAGCGGGAGTTGTGTGTAGCGTAATTTTATGTTTTAATGATTAATCCACGCCCTAAAACTTATTTTAAACGCGTCTTTGAATTAGATTGATCACCTAGTTCATCGTCACACACATCGAACCTATAGATGTATTTTGCGGTGAGATGTGGGATAAGGGTTTTGGGATCGTTTGCGTAGATTCGCCTAGTTGTTAGGACCGTTTCCAATACAGAGGTTTGTCATCGTTGTTCGAGCGACTCTAAGAGCGTAATCATGTTAGGTTAATCGGTTTTCAAAAAGGGAAAATTAATTAACTTCACATAGGGTGTTGAGTGAGAGTTGTTCAGACCTTAACACCAGAATTAGGAGTTGGCACCCGTGGATGTTGTTAAATTACTGTGGAAAGGTAGGTTGGTTAATACACGCTCCCTGTCAAGTCTTCCCTTAGGGGTAAAAATAGCTCGTTGGATCATAATTCGGCTATACCTTTTAATCACTAGAACTACAACTGTTAGTTAATTTTTACTTTTGTATTAGTGTAATATCTCTCCACCATAATCTAGACCTGAACTAAGTTCTACGTTGACTTTGGTACTTAAACGTTATTCCCTGTGGATTCGACCTTGCTACCATTATACTACTGTTGACCCGATACTCTGTCGGTTAAAGTTAACAGTTAATTATTTTGCTATCACATATCATTGTAGACAGAAAGCGTTGGAATTAATCGTAGGAAGCGTAACACTATCGTATTCTAAATTACCCGCCTACTTTTACATGTTGAAGAGTGAAAATCCTGAAACATCACGGACATAGAGGATCGACCATGTTCTTTGGCGAGGTTCAAATCATCGTTTCATGGCTTTGAAAGCTAGTATTGACGGGTTTAAGTACTGTCGACCTATCTAAGTCGTGGACGGTACTCATCTGAAAACAAAATGCGAGGGGACATTGTTAGTAGCTATCGGTGTAGACGCAGGTGATAAACTCTTTCGGTAGCGTTTGCCGTGACCGACGGAGAGAGCGAGGGATGCGGGATGTATTTCATGCTTCAAGTGAAGGGGTTATCGGGGAGCGTGAAGACATGGTGTTCGTATCAGACAAAGGGGCTGGCATCATTGGTGCTGTTAGAGATGTTTTTCCAAACGCTCACCATGGTTTTTGCTACCACCACCTTGTCATGAACCTCAATAAAAAATTCGGAAGCACAGGATACTATCCATACACTTTCTGGGAAGCCGCGTATACTTTTTCAAAAACACGATTCGCAATAATGTTTCAGCAGTTAAAAGAGCAGGATAAAGATCCAAACAATAGAGTGTCTAGTTATTTGGAGGCTATTGGATTTCATTACTGGGCACGATCGCATTTTCCAGGGACACGTTATGCAATAATGACAAGCAACTATGCTGAAAGTTTTAACAACGTGATCAGGGATGCGCGTAAGTTGAGTATCGTGAATTTGTTAGACTACATAAGGGCAACGTTGCAGAAATGGCATTGCGAGAGGAGAGAACTTGCATTGGCATGTCGCTCCGTGTTAGCCCCTGAAGCCGAAAAATTCTTGACTGAGTCTCGTATGCCCGAAGAACATTCACACTAAAGGCGATCGACCGGGACCAGTTCCAAGTTGGGGACGCTGATACTAGCGCAAAGGTAAATATGGCTGAATGAAAGTGTTACTGTGGAGAGTTTCAGGGGCTCAAGATGCCTTGTGTACATGCTTGTGCTGCTATAAGTGAGCGTTGTGAAAGTCCGTACGATTATTGTTGTGTCTACTACAAAGCTCAATGTTTCCAGCGTATTTATGAAGGATGCGTATACCCTGTTCCAGTCGAGGATGATTGGATTGTTCCCACTTCAATTAGAAACCAGCGCATTCCACCGCTGAGCCTAGGCGAGCGAAGGAGGGAAACACAAACAACGGTTATGCGGCGGGGCCGACCGACCCGTTCCTCAGATTGCTTCTCAAGGTGAACCTCCTGGCGGTAGGACCAAAGAAAGTTGCCTAATGAGAGAGGGCAGTCCAGGCTCACGGTAGGCGTTGCTCGTTGTGTGGAAACACCGGACACAAAAGGCCTAAATGTCCGTATCCTACAGTTGTTGTTCCTAATTGATACAGTCAATTTGTTCGTCTTTTTTTCATGTTTTTAGTATTATCTCAAGTCGTGAAAGTTTTTATACATGTTTTGTATCTTTTTGGGGACATTGATACTAGCGCGATCGTGACAATCTTATATGTTTTGTATTTTTATATTATAATAGCAAATGGGTGTATTCTAGCTGATACTAGTGATAACAGGGCTTACAAACATAAAACAAAGAGTAATGATACATTGAGAAAACAATAAGATGACGCTTAAATAAACTAAGGGTGATCATGAAATACGATAGGATGACACCTAAATAAATGATCTTCAATATTTAGTAATCACCACATTAAACACGACGTGATTTTCTATAGGTTGATCAATGACTTCAAAGCTGCATTCAACTCCCGCATTTAGGTCATTGTCCGTAATGAAATCATTCAACCCGCTTAAACGAACTGTTTGATTTACCATATAGACAATTCGAGCAGGCCATGATTCCCCTGTGGCAATTCGCAGTTCCCCAGTCTTGTTTCTCAACATGTTGTTTGTTCTAGCGGGCTTGCTGAGATGGTCGTTTGTTGTCGGATGTAGACGGGGCACTCGTCTGTTCGTCATGACGGGCTTGCTGAGATGGCTGCTCGTCCTGAGCATCAACTCTTGGATGCTCACGGACTAGGCCATCCAAATTGGACCTTGGGGGAACACGTCTTTGACCAGGGACAGGATCTGGGACAACCACGGGGGGAACAGGTAATTCACGAGGTGGAGTGATGGGAGTCAACTTTACTGTACTTTGGTGTGCAGTTTAACCCCCGTTTATCACCTTATTGGCATGTTTTGGGTAGATATAGACCGTCTCGAGAGTAATATCGAGAATTATATGCACGGGGAGTTAAACTGTCATATCGATGGTAAACTCCGCCTTTTTAGCGATATTTCACTCTTTTCCGAGCACTTTTGTCTTGCGGAATTACGCGTGGTGTTTGTTTGTCTATGTTATTGCAGGACTTAGGTGACTCGAGGACCCGGAAGGCGATGTTTTGGACTATGAGACGTGTTCGTGGCCCGAATGTAGCATAAAAAAGTGAAGAAAAGCCAAGTTTGGAGTGAAGACAAGCCAGACGGGCGTTTGCTATACTCCAGACGGGCGTCTGCCGTGAAGCTACATCAGACGGGCGTCTGCACATTCCAGACGGGAGTCCACAGTATTGGCACTTCATTCAGAAAGTTTGATTTTTAGCTGGACGGGCGTCCAAAAGACCCCCAGACGGGCGTTTAAGTAGGTTTAGCCCGATTCAAAAAGCTTATACACCACAGACGGGCGTCCTGGGTTCCAGACGAGCGTCCAGGGTTCAAAAAGCCTCAAGTCATGATTCATCATACGGGCGTTCAGAGGAATGCGAACGCCCGTCCACTGAAGACGAAACCCTAATATCTTCATATTTTCCAGGCGGACGGGCGTCTCACATGGTCCAGACGGGCGTCCGGGACCGACAGCATCATATTTTTGACCTACTCTATAAATACGCAGCTCATTCAGCCCCTACTCATCTTTTGCCGACTTTAGACTATTCTTAGGCGATTTGTGTGCGATTTTAGTGTAGTTTGATCACCCTTTGATCCCTTGATCCTATAAATTACATCCATTGATTCTAAACACTTTTCATAGCTTAGATTTACGTTTCAAGTTCCAAAGATTGTCCTTTTGGTGGAGTATTTCTTCGTACTGTTTCAGATCAGATTTTTCCTCAGTTATATGGTAATGATGTTTCTTTTATTTATTGTTTTTAGTTCAATTTCCATTATTTATTCCGTTATTAGCATAATTATGAGTAGCTAATCCGTTGTGTAGTCGAATTATGTGAAAGCGAGCGAAAACCCTAAGGGGGATGCGATTGGGAGTAGTGTAGTGTGTAAATTATTGTTTAAACGATTAATCCACGTCCTAAAACCTATTTTAACGTCTTTGAATTAGATTGATCACCTAGTTCACTGTCACACACATCAAACTTATAGATGCATTTTGCGGTGAGATGTGGGATAAGGGGTTTTAGGATCGTTGCGTAGATTCGGCCTAGTTGTTAGGTCCGAACCTATCTGAGAGGTTTGTCATCGTTGTTCGGCGACTACAGAGCTTAATCATGTTAGGTTAATCGGTTTTCTAAAGGGAGAATTAATTAACTTCACATAGGGTGGTTAGATCGAGTTGTTCAGTTTGATCGCTAGAATTAGGAGTTGGCACCCGTGGATGTCGTTAAACCACATTGGATAGGTAGGTCGGTTAAGACACGCTCCCTGTTAAGTCCTTCCTTAGGGGTAAAAGTAGCTCGTGGGATCATAGTTCGACTATACCCTTTAAGACTTAGAAGTAAACTCATTAGTATAATCTTTACTTTTGCATTAGTATAATATCTTTCCACCACTATTTTGACCTGAACTAAGTTCTAAGTCGACTTTGGTACTTAGACATTACTCCCTGTGGATTCAACCTTGAGACCACTATACTACCGTTTACCCGATACTCTGTCGGTTAAAGTTAGAGGTTAGTTATTTTGCTATCAAGAATTTTGGCGCCGTTGCCAGGGAGTAACGTTTAATATCTTGTAAGTTGACCGAAAGCTTGGTCTTAGGTCGTTTTTATTTTGTTTTCTTTTTGTTTCTTGTTTGTCAGTGAATGACCCGAAGCTCCAAAGAACCACTCATCGAGCCAATTGAAGAAATTGAAACTTTTGCACGTCATCGAAATAGTCAACGCCGAGGAGAACCTCTGATTGCCAGTCCGAACCCTTTGTTTGAGGAAGAAAGGGTAGAAGAAAGTTCACTTTCAGAATCCTCAGAGGGAATGGAGGATTCACCGAATCATAGAGATGTCAAAGAGCCTTTAATCGAGCATAATGTACAAGGGCAAACCTCAGACACTACTGGTGGTAACGCAACACTACCGTTGCATACTCCACCAAGGACCCCTCGTCATGAACCGTTAATAGAGGACAGCACAGTGTTGCGTCAGTTGATAACCCCATAGTTTAATTAGAGGACAGGGATTGGACAGTACAGGGGAGGACAAAATGCTCAGAATACGCAGAACTTCGGACCCGAATTAGACCAAGAGACGGTAAATCGAGTACTGCAGATGCTAGAGAATCAAGGAAATCAACAGGGGTTCCAAAACCCGTACCCTCAGCAACCCACTGTGCGGCGAGTTTTATCAAAGAACAACAACAACAATGAAACTATCACCCACAGATGGCTCGGCAGTACAGAGACCGAGAGTGCAGCCGAGACTATGTTACCACCCACGAGGAAGTTATAGGGCACAATCCAATTAGAGTGCCCCCAATTAATGCGAACAACTTGGACATCAAGCGAACATTACGAATATGTTTGGGGAACATGCCCTGCTCCACGGGAAGTCGACTGAGAACCCAAACAGCTTTCTAGATCATTTTCTTCAAATTTGTGGGACGATGAGATATAATAAGGTTAGTGACGAGGCAATAAAGCTGATAGTTTTCCCGTTTGCATTGAGAGGAGCTGCTAAATATTGGTTTGATTCATTACCCAACGATTCACTACATACTTGGGCAGATGTAACGAGAGTGTTTCTAAAAAAGTATTTTCCTCCGGCAAAGATTTTAGATCTGAAAGAAGAAATCTCTTCATTTGACGGTCTCGAGGGAGAGACATTAAAAGAGAATTATGAAAAATTCAGGGGTCTACTGAAAAGATGCCCTCCACACGGTTTTTCTATTGTTCAGCAAGTCATTATATTATTCAGGGCCTTAGAGCCAATGGACCAAAACAAGCTGAATGCCGCAAGCGGTGGAGATATCATGAATCTGCCGCCAGAACAAGCTATGAGACAGATAGAGAATGCGGCAGATGGAGAAGGACAATAGAGGTCGAGCAGAAAGAAGAAGAAAGCCCCACTAGAAAGTGTAAAGTCGCTGAAAGAAGAACTCGATCGGGAATCTGCCATGCACGACGAGATGCAAGAAATGGTACTAAAGATGGACCGAATGGAGTTAGAACGAAAGAAGGCACAGCAATGCCAACTTTGTGGAGGTGGGCATTCTGCCATGGAATGTGCATCATCGAAAAAAACCCACTTATCCACAACAGTTGCCACCTACTCCAGTACAACAACAGTCTGGCAATCAGAATGACCAACAACGAATGAATGTCTATGTGATGGGGCAGACGAATATGAATCAGCAAGAATTTGGCCAGCAACAGTGGAATCAGAACTTTGATAATCAGCAAGGGCCGCAAATGGATTATGGTATGGGTGATGATTCACAACAATATGATGTGAATTATGTTGGACAAGGAAATCAGGGGCAATGGAATCAGAAACAACAGAATCGAGGTTGGAACCAGGGGCAGAATCAGAATTAGAATCGGAACAATAATCAAAACCAAAGTTTTAAGCAAAACCAAAGCTCATACAACCAACCTTGGAACCAGAATCCCCAGAATCAGAATTCATACCAGAATCAGAACCAAGGTAGCTATCAGAATAATCAGAATCAGCAATCTCAATCACAAGGCCAACAGCAACTGCAGAATCAGAATTGGGGGCAAAGTCAGGGATGGAACCAGAATCAGGGCCAGCAGGGTACTCAGCAAGCAAATCAGCCACTGAGAAACACTAACTCTGGCACCTATCAGCATCCGAATGCCTATCTTCACCTGAACAATCAAAACACTCAACAAATGAACAATTCTGGTGCTCAAAAGACGTCCGCTGAGATAATCCTGGAAAGACTGGATAGGACTGTATCTGAATTGAATAAGAATTCTGTTGAGCAAGAAGTGGCCACTCACTCCGCCATTCGGAATTTGGAAACCCAAGTTGGGCAAATCACGAACACACTGAAGAAGAATTTGAGTGATGCTGAGCAGAACCCGAGACAAGTGAATGCAATATTCACTAGAAGTGGTAGAGAATTAGGAGTTGGCACCCATGGATGTCGCTAAACTACATTGGATAGGTAGGTCGGTTAAAACACGCTCCCTGTTAAGTCATTCCTTAGGGGTAAAAGTAGCTCGTGGGATCATAGTTCGACTATACCCTTTAAGACTTAGAAGTAAACTCATTAGTATAATCTTTACTTTTGCATTAGTATAATATCTATCCACCACTATTTTGACCTGAACTAAGTTCTAAGTCGACTTTGGTACTTAGACATTACTCCCTGTAGATTCGACCTTGAGACCATTATACTACCGTTGACACAATACTCTGTCGGTTAAAGTTAGTGGTTAGTTATTTTGCTATCAAGAATTTTGGCGCCGTTGCTGGGGATAGAGGAGGAGGAGAGATGAGAGTAAAATTCCCCCTAAGATGAGAGATAGAGGAGGTTTCACCATTCCTATCACCATAGGCAATACAGTGATTGGAAATGTTTTATGTGATTTAGGAGCTTCTGTGAGCTTGATGCCTAAAGCGCTTTATGAAAAATTAGGGTTAGGTGATTTGGAGCCTACGGGAATGACCCTACAAATGGCTGATATGTCGGTGAGGAAACCGTTGGGGGTAGCTGAAAATGTGCTAGTTCAGGTTGGCAAGTTCATGTTCCCTGTGGATTTTGTGATTCTTGACATGGAGATGGACTCTAGGACCTCTGTCCTGTTAGGTCGTCCCTTTTTTACCACTAGTGATGCTCAGATAGGAGTAAAGAGTGGAGATATTTCGTTTGGAGTTGGGGGCGAGAGAGAGCGTTTAAATGTCTACAAGGATAAAGGTCGTCAAGCTATAGCTGATGAATGTTTATACACAGAATCTTTGTTTTCTTGTGTTGTGGTACGTACTGACATGCAGGACAGTCAGAGTTCGTTTAAAGAAGACGCGGTGAAAGTACGAAAGGTCGTCGATCAGGGCAAGATCGAGACGAAGAGTAAATCGGAATCGCCCGTTGCACCGGTGCTCCCAAAGCTGGGGAAGTTGCGGATTGATAAACCGCCTGATTGCAAGAAGTCTAAGAGGAAGCCATCTCCAAAGCCGGGGAGGAAAGAGAGTGTGAGTTGGGAAGAGAAAGCAGCACAAGTGACACGAGGTAAGCCGCTCACTAGCTAGACTATTTTTATGATTGCCCTTGGGATATCTACGAGCATGTTTAAAATGATGAATGCAGAATTTGGTTGACTTGCTATGAGCTTACATGATATGTGATGAGTGTCTATTTGAGTTGTTTGAGTCGTTTATGATTTGAGTTTGTTAAGCGTCACCCAGTCGAGCCAACGACGTAAAACAAAGGTGCTTGGGGGGAGGCAACCCCGCCTTAATAAAACTGTGTGGAATTAAAAGGAATCTAGGAATATCTAAATATGTGCTCTTATATGAATTTATGCCTTGACTATGATATGTATGCATGTGTGAAGTTTTCTATGATGAGTGTGCCTCAGTGGCCTTATATTTGCTGCTTAGATGTTCTGTGCTTTACCCGTGTGGGTGCTTTTTCCATCTAATGCTATTATGTGATGTGCTATATATATTGCCTATCGATTTTTCTGACGTGACAGGGCCTTTGTACTATTATACCCCTTATCCCTTTTCGATATTTTGGCACGAGGACCAAGTCTCGTGCATGTGTTGCATAGTTTCTGTTTTGATAGGGTTTCGGGTTGCGTTTCCACGAGGTTTATTGGACGGGACTCGATCTTGCCTTCTGCGCGGGTCTACTGACTAAGTCTTCTTTTTCTCTCATTCACACACCGAGGACGAGGTTGCATTCAAAGTGGGGGTGGAGACGACTTAGCTGTATTGTTTCGATTGATAAATGTGCCATTAATTGTGATATGCTTAGTTAATGTCCGTTTTCGAGTCAGTTCGTGGCTTAAAATTTTAAAAATTTTCACGGTTTGACACCGCGTTATATGCATATTTCTCACGATGGATTTGGTAGATGTCTTAGTAAACGAGTAATGTATGCCGGGCGATTTTATTTTGTCACGATACGAACCCTTTTTATTGCATGTAGACCTTGGTTGCACTTAGTCTGGTTGCTATACGCACTTGTACCACTAGTTTCGAGGCGAAATAGAAAGGTTGACCTAGGCCGGATACGGGATGAGAGTTATGGCGCTTCTTTGACCTAGCCAGAGCCAAATAAGCCAAAATCCCAACATTATACCCTCGTAACCCCTCTAAGCCTTGATAGGACGGTCTGACCACCGTCCGAAATGAGCCATTTGGTTACTTAGCCTGTATTACCCTAACCCTGAGCTTTATTATTGGTCACGTTTCCTTTGATCACCCTGCGAGTGGACTTAGTCGTTGCTTTAGACACACTTGCTGAAGCAAGTGTGGGGTGGGAGTTGGTGCGTTCTTCGAGAGGAGTTAGTAAGTGCGAGCTATTATATGAAGGGGAGGAGCTCGAGGAATGTATTGTGAGGCTTGTGGTTGAAAAAAAAATGAAAAGCAATGGAAAAAAAAGAGAAGAAAAAAAAAGAAGTTTGAATAAAGTTGAAAAAAAGAAGGAGTCAAAGAAGGATGTTTTGAATAAATAAGAGTATGATGTTAAGGTTATGGTTGTTTATAAATGAGTACAGAAAGAATCGAAAGAATTTTGGTGTGGTTTGGTATGGTTTCAAAGCAAGAATACATTAAATGATTAGGTTCACTCGTGTTTTTCTCTTTCTCAGGTCCCAAAATTTCCTTCGATTAACCCTGCACCGAGCTTGACATTATAACCCTTCAAGTCCTACTTGACCGTATTTAGCCTCGGTTGCCTCGATTAGTGGAGATTCTAGCCCGGTATGAGCTGTGTGTAGTCATTTGGCCGGTATTCAAAGCCGGTGATGATTTTGACTGTAGCCCTCGGTTTATATCACACACACTTCGTTTTCGTGGTACAATAGAGTCAAGCGGTGTACATTCAGTGTCTGCTTTACCTTTGCCGTGATGTCGTGAGCGCTATGCATGTGTCGTAAAGTTGATCCCATGGTCTGTTTTAAAGCACCTAATTTACTCGAGGACGAGCAAAGGCTAAGTGTGGGGTGGTTGATGGGAGTCAACTTTACTGTATTTTGGTGTACAATTTAACCCCCGTTTATCACCTTATTGGCATGTTTTGGGTAGATATAGACCGTCTCGAGAGTAATATCGAGAATTATATGCACGGGGAGTTAAACTGACATATCGATGGTAAACTCCGCCTTTTTAGCGATATTTCACTCTTTTCCGAGCACTTTTGTCTTGCGGAATTACGCGTGGTGTTTGTTTGTCTATGTTATTGCAGGACTTAGGTGACTCGAGGACCCGGAAGGCGATGTTTTGGACTATGAGACGTGTTTGTGGCCCGAATGTAGCATAAAAAAGTGAAGAAAAGCCAAGTTTGGAGTGAAGACAAGCCAGACGGGCGTTTGCTATACTCCAGACGGGCGTCTGCCGTGAAGCTACATCAGACGGTCGTCTGCACATTCCAGACGGGCGTCCACAGTATTGGCACTTCATTCAGAAAGTTTGATTTTTAGCCGGATGGCGCCCAAAAGACCCCAGACGGGCGTTTAAGTAGGTTCACCCGATTCAAAAGCTCATACACCCGCAGACGGGCGCCCAGGTTCCAGGCAGCGCCCAGGGTTCAAAAGCCTCAAGTCATGATTCATCATACGGGCGTTCAGAGGAATGCGAACGCCCGTCCACTGAAGATGAAACCATAATATCTTCATATTTTCCAGGCGGACGGGCGTCTCACATGGTCCAGACGGGCGTCCGGGACCGACAACATCAGATTTTTGACCTACTCTATAAATACGCAGCTCATTCAGCCTCTACTCATCTTTTGCCGACTTTAGACTGTTCTTAGGCGATTTGTGTGCGATTTTAGTGTTGTTTGATCACCCTTTGATCCCTTGATCCTATAAATTACATCCTTTGATTCTAAACACTTTTCATAGCTTAGATTTACGTTTCAAGTTCCAAAGATTGTCCTTTTGGTGGAGTATTTCTTCGTACTGTTTCAGATCAGATTTTTCCTCAGTTATATGGTAATGATGTTTCTTTTATTTATTGTTTTTAGTTCAATTTCCATTATTTATTCCGTTATTAGCATAATTATGTGTAGCTAATCCGTTGTGTAGTCGAATTATGTGAAAGCGAGCGAAAACCCTAAGGGGGATGCGATTGGGAGTAGTGTAGTGCGTAAATTATTGTTTAAACGATTAATCCACGTCCTAAAACCTATTTTAACGTCTTTGAATTAGATTGATCACCTAGTTCATTGTCACACACATCAAACTTATAGATGCATTTTGCGGTGAGATGTGGGATAAGGGGTTTTAGGATCGTTGCGTAGATTCGGCCTAGTTGTTAGGTCCGAACCCAATACAGAGGTTTGTCATCGTTGTTCGAGCGACTCTAGAGCTTAATCATGTTAGGTTAATCGGTTTCTAAAGGGAGAATTAATTAACTTCACATAGGGTGGTTAGATCGAGTTGTTCAGTCTGATCGCTAGAATTAGGAGTTGGCACCCGTGGATGTCGTTAAACCACATTGGATAGGTAGGTCGGTTAAGACACGCTCCCTGTTAAGTCCTTCCTTAGGGGTAAAAGTAGCTCGTGGGATCATAGTTCGACTATACCCTTTAAGACTTAGAAGTAAACTCATTAGTATAATCTTTACTTTTGCATTAGTATAATATCTCTCCACCACTATTTTGACCTGAACTAAGTTCTAAGTCGACTTTGGTACTTAGACATTACTCCCTGTGGATTCGACCTTGAAACCACTATACTACCGTTGACCCGATACTCTGTCGGTTAAAGTTAGCGGTTAGTTATTTTGCTATCATGGAGCTGTAACCTCCGCCTCCGGCATTACGAACTGCCTATCTTCGGAGGTTGTCAAAATATCAGCGACCATCTCAACCTGCAAAAAGGAAAGAAAAAAAAAAGCCAACCGATTTTAAATACAATGTTTAAAAATATTGCTGACAATGTAGATTGATAACAATGATAATATAATACATACCCATAGAGTAACACCGGATGTAGGATTGACCAAGGATTTGTAATAGACCCCGCCGACAGTACATTTTCATCTCAATAAACTTGGACGAGCATTAGCTTGACCTTCTACCACTGTTGCAAATCCCCCGTACTGTATAAGTCTAGGCATTGCAAGGAAACACCACAACTGTAATGCGTATAAACAACCGGAGAACTGTGGCTTATACGCTTTCCCATTTCTTTTAGGTACACGATCCTTACACTCAAATACTATCTTACGCCAATTCAACATTAAATTGTTAAAAAATATCGCTTCCATGGAAATGTCTTGACCGATTTGTAGGTTCGACAATATAAAAAATTTGGGCCGGTATTACCACTCCAGGGTCGTTTCCGATTATTAACCCATAAATAACGTACACTAAAGCCATCCTGTGTATAGTTTCAACGTCATTCGATGCCAGAATCGCTGATTCGATTTTTTGCAACGTCACATTATTGATGTACTTATGGAGAGTACAACTAACATCAAAACACCTTGACTGATCTGGCAATTCAACATCCAAATCTCCAAATCTGTACCCCATTATGAATGCAAACTCCTTCTTCCGAACTTCACTCTATTATCGCCAATCTTAAAATGAAGCTCAAATCGTCTCGGTCTGGATAAACCATATTGAAATACTGGTATGCTATTAGCCGCCCTTGAATTCCCAATTGTTACTTATAAAATGAAGAAAGCGGACCAAACATCGATCCCTCCAATCTATTCCACAACGCTCTGTTTGGTGTAGCATTGTGCAATAACTCTTGTAGTCTTGTAAGAGTAGCACTTTCCGCATGGAACCGCAATTCGGCATTAAAAAAATTCAAAGCGGATGAATCAATGTTCCACATGGTGTTGGATAACTAGTAAATTTGTGAGTGATTAAAAATGTGTTAAGAAGACTATATATATATATATATATATATATATATATATAAACTTAAGAAAATAAGTGTGTATATATCTTTATATATAAATATACTGACTATATATATATATATATATATACATTGTGAGAGACAAAATATATAATCATGTTATATATATATATATATATATATATATATATATATATATATATATATGTACTGTGTATAATCATTCCCCGTGTATGTGTATATGTCTGTCTGTGGTGTGTGCTTAAACTGTGCTTAAATATAAAATTATCTGTGTATAATTTCTTTCACTTAATTGATAATAAATATATATGCGATGGCATTAATATGTGATAAAATAAGTGTATATATAACCTAAATGTACTTGAATATATACACACACACACACACACAAGCGAGAAAAATTTACATTTAGGTCATCTGTAGCACACACACACACACACACACACACACACACACACACATATATATATATATATATATATATATATATATATATATATATATATATATATATATATATATATTAAGAGTATATATATATTTCTAATCGGCACCAGTGTTGTTATCGATTAAACAATCATTTTTTTTGTGTGTTTATTTTAGGCACCACAACGCAAAAAATCAATATTCGACAAAAATACTAACCATTTGTCTCTCTTTATATATATATATATGGTTAGATTTTTATGAATATTGCTGTGATTTTTATATAAATGGTTATATAAAAAGAAATGGTTAGATTTTTATGAATAATTAAAGTTTCGTTGTGTTGTTTTGTGTTGTAACAGTAGACGGGGGTAATAGAAGAGAAGATTGTTTTCACCAGCGTCATCGAATAATTGATGATAACGAGGGAGATCAGATGCTGGACAGAGCCAACAGAACAGATCTTATACTTTCGATCTAACGGATGTCTCACTTCCGGCGGAGGCTTTACCAAGCTGCTGAGAACGGAAAAGATGCTCTATTGAGCAGACCTAATGAAATATTCTACGAGCTACCTACCAGGAGCCCCAATACAAAGCATGGAGATTAGGCATGACACAGCGGATCAGAAGGATTCGAAAACACCCTAGGGATGCATGCATTTCTAAGAACCTCATCAGGTCGAGACGTACCATAGAATAGGTCAAAAATTTGTTGTTTTGGAAATTTCAAACAACATATCTTTGTCGTTTGTTTCTCGTTTTTAAATTCAATTTTTTTTATTATTAAATTAGGGCATTTTCATTGTGATTGCCCGTAACAATTAAATCATTTCAAAACGACTAAGGCATGGACCATGAAAGGAATTTATACTACTAAATTTCGAAACAACTTATAACATACATACAATATCATATAATCGAAATATGTACAATATCAAAACTTCTACATTATCATATCTACATTATCGTTTCTAATAATAACATTGCCACTATAATTACATTAATGCATTTCATTCTAAATAATATCTAAACTATCAAATAATCAAAATAAATACAATATCAAAATTTCTACAACATCAAGATTTCTACAAATTTTCCAATACAAATTTCTCAATATGCATAAATCGAAATGTCCAATATCTTATAATCATAATCTCTACAATATCAAAATTTCAACAACATCTAGATTTCTACAAATTTTCCAATACAAATTTCCCATTATACATAAATCGATATGTCCAATATCTTATAATCATAATCTCTACAATATCAAAAACTCTATAATATCATTACTACAATTACCATTATCTTATAATCATAATTTCTACAATATCAAATATTCTACAATATCAAAAAATTTACAATATCATTACTACAAAATTTGTAAAATTAAATCACAATTTCGAATTTTTTTGGGTCAATAAATAAACAAACAATATCACAATTTCAACACCAAAATTTCAATAACATTATTATATCACAATATCGATAACATTACTATATCACAATTTTTTCAAATAAAAAGTTGCAGTTCATGAAAAAGTGGGGGGAAATTCATCAAATTTAAACCTAATAAACTGTAAATAACTTACTAGAGGATATTCTTCTAAATTAATAACGGCCATTGTTGTATGACAGTAGTTGTATGAAGCTTCAATCCACCTCCCGTTCCAATTCCACGCAATGTAAAGAAGCCCGTGTCAAACACCGTCTTGCCCGTGGGATGTAAATCCTTCCACGTGAAATTAATCAACTGATGTGGGGATGGGGATGTGGGGATAGGGATGTGGGGCTGTGCGTATTTTTTTTTCGTGTGTGGGGGCGATTACAATCAGATAAAAAATGAGGAAGTCAAAGTGAGGAAGAAGAAGAGAAACGCCTCTGTTTTGCTTTTTGGATTTCCACGGGCACGTGGCAATTTTCCACGTTGCGCTTGCTTTTCCACGTGGCTCTCATTTAAAATTCCCCCAGGTCACGTGGAATTTCAATTTTTGGCACCATTTGAATTTCCACGTGAACGATTCAAATTCCACGTCATCTGGTGGAAAATTTTCACGAACCCGTGGAACAGGCACGGGCTACTTAAAAAAAATGTCAGGCCTGCATTGACCTAACTTGAAATATGGGTCTCTACAGTGACCTGAATGTATATTTTCTCATCAGGTCATCCCCCGCATGTTCCCCCTATTTCTTACTTTTTTTTCTTCGTTATGGGTATTTGGTTCTATCTAATTAATTTGTGTCCTTATAACTAAGTGTTTGTTTTGGATGTTCATTTTGCCTAATTATGTTCAATATGTGTCCTTTTGGATAATTGTCCCATATTTTTAAACACATGAAGACAAACGCTTCAATTGATAAACCACGAGAGGGCAAAAGGTTTTTTTGGGAAATTAGGGATAAGGACACTATCTGGAATATTTTTAAGAATGAGACATTTACATATTTTTATAGGAAGAAGGACAATTGCATAATTTTTATAGCGAGAATGACAAACAGTGAATCGAAAATCAAGAATCTCCCTAGTGAAACCGAAATCAATTGAATTTAAACGATAAAACCCGAAAATCAGTGAATTTCGACAATAAATTTTGAAAATTAGTAAATTTCGACAGTGAATTTAAACAGTGAATTTCGACAGTGAATAAAGTTTTGTCATTTAGGCAAAAGTTTCAAAAGACTGTCTTCTACTCAATTGATGAAATATTTTTGTCATTCCCCAGATGTTTTTCCCAGATTAAACAATAATGCTAATTAAGGATAGGACATACACCAAGTCAAAACAACATGAGTTTGAATAATTAATTTATTTGGAAAATTAGGGATAAGGACACAATCTGGAATATTTTTAAGTAACAGGACAACTACATATTTTTTATAGGGAAAAGGACAACCGTGCATAATTTTTTATAGCGAGAAGACAAACAAATGAATCCGAAAATCAGTGAATCTAAAAGTGAATCCCGAAATCAGTGAATTTCGATAGTGAATTTCGACGTTGAATCCAGAAAATTAGTGAATTTAAATACAATGAATTTTGAAAATTAGTGAATTTCGACAATGAATTTCGGGAGTTAATTTAAACAATGAATTTCGAACACAAGTGAATTTCGATAAATGAATAAATAGTTTTGTCATTTTATACGCAAAAGTTTCAAAAGATCGTCCTCAGACTCGATTGATGAAATATTTTTATTCTTCTCCCTCATTCCCCCTAATTTATTTTAATATTTCTCCCCAAACAATTGAATAAAGAATTTTGACGAATGTTTAGTGTACACAATAAAAGAATAAATAAATAAACTCCAGAATCACAAGAATCTGGAAAGTTTGCAGTCAGCAGGAAGACCTTGGGGGAACCTCTTGAAATCCTTGCAATAATCATAAATCAAGAATCTTGACTGCAGATATCTCATCCTATTTCTTTCATTTGCATTCAGCCCTTGGTTTTGCCATGCTTGATTATTCAAGGAAGCTGCCGGCGGTTTCTTGAAGACATTTCCATTGATGTTGAGGTTTCTGTAAGAAGCAACAAATGGAGCAAGACTCCAATCAGTCTTTAATCTTCCCCCTTGTGTTGCCCAATCATCTGCATTCCATAAACTGCAATACATCCTCATCGGCTGGGTTTTAG
This sequence comes from Gentiana macrophylla, assembly GCA_026214975.1. Lineage (NCBI taxonomy): Eukaryota > Viridiplantae > Streptophyta > Magnoliopsida > Gentianales > Gentianaceae > Gentiana > Gentiana macrophylla. Next base: position 106,482,418 of record CM047809.1, read on the forward strand.
GGAATGGAATTCCAGCTCCTTCGTTGTTGTTGAATACTCTTATTGGACTGTTATCTACCAAGAATCTGCACAACAACAACAACAAAAAAATGCAATACAAATTCAGATGTTGTACAATGTATTTATCAAATCAACTAGCTCATACAAAGATATCTAAAAATTATTTAAAAAAGAGATGGAATTGGGGTTAATTATTACATGATGCGTTGAGAATTCCAAAGAATGGAGTAAGTATGGAAGGCAGCAGTTGGGTCGAACCAAAGACGGAATTGTTGTTCTTTGTCTCCTTTCCCTTGTGCATAAACATTAGTATGCATTGTATATGGCTGCCCAGAAGCATTTCCCAAGAACTCAAAATCAATCTCGTCATGGTTTGATCCTTGAGATGACAACTGCATTCATTCAAAGAATTGGGGGGAAAAATAGGGTAAGCAAATTGATTCGATCACCAAATTAAATTGCATCAAACTGAAAAGCATGAATTTTGAGTACTTACGAAGAAAGTAGTGACAGTTCCAGCTGAATTCCCAGGGACAAGCTTGAGTTGAAGGTCAAATCTGCCGAAAAGGTACTCATTCTTGGATTGGAAACCGGACCCAGAAAGTTTATCGAGAGAAAGAGAAAGCTGTTGGCCTGCATTTTCGATCTTGCCTCGACCTTCACCCCAAGTTATATCTACATCTTCATAGAAGTTACCAGCCACTACTGAGGCCGCTGCCATGATGCAAGAAAGTAGTACCACAAACTGAAGCTTGCTTAACATTTTTCTGATCTTTATGATAATCGGGAGATACTGTTTGAGAGAGAAAAGAAGATGGAAATGATTTTATGCTGTATTTTGGAAGTGAAATATTGTGGGTAAAAGTATAACAGAGCAAATGGGATTATATGGGACTATATTTTCGACAAGGAAATGCGGTAGAAATAGCGAAAAAGGAGCGGAGCAGAAACATAGCTGGCAATTGCTCATCTCCGCGTTCAGACTCCATCAGGGGTATTTAATGTAAACTAATACTCCCTCCTTCATAGAATATAATAATATAATGTAAAATAATTCTCGTTCTGTCTCACAATATAAATCACTCTATCTTCTTTTTTATAGGAAAATGTTGTTAAGTACCACTTTTAATCTAAAATGGGAAAAAATGACAGGAAAGAAAGATTGTGGTTGAGAGAGACAAAACGCGCATTCATTACACGTGTTCATTACGTGCAACAGAAGAATATGTAATAATACGTGTAGTAACGCGCGTTTTGTCTTCTCAACCACCAGATCTTTTTTTTGTCATTTTTTCTCATTTAATATCTTATTTTGTTCTTCTGTATTTCGCGATCCCTTTTTTTATTATTTATTTGTCTTATAACATAAGTTAATATAAATCACTCTACATTTTTTTATTATAGGTTAAAGGTCGTAAATGACTGTTTTTGATCTAAAATGAGGAAAAAGGACAAGAAAAAAAGATAGTGGTCGAGAAGGACAAAAACGCGCGACGTTATTACATGTGTTACTACATGTTCTACAACAAAATGTAGTAACACATGTAGTAACAGGCGCTTTTTTCTCCTTCTCAACTATTTTTTTTTCTTGTCCTTTTTTCTCATTTTATATCTTTTTTTGTCCTTCTGACCTCTGACCCCTTTTATTATTTATTTGTCTTATAACATAAGTTAATACAAATCACTCTACCTTTTTTTATTATTTATTTGTCTTATAACATAAGTTATTCTGTATTATTAGTGAAGCATTTATTACTTTTTTTTCCCTATCTTTTATCATAATTTATTAACAATCCAACTATTTTTTATATTTTATAATTATTTCATTAACGATAGTCAAAATGTATTTTAGACATTAATCTTTTAAATTTAAGGCATTCAAATACATGGTTAATCCAAACGACTTATATTTAGGGACGGAAGCAGCATTGTAATAGTAGCTTTAATGGGTAAAAAAACGACAGAGGGAAAGCCTTACACGGAGACACATCCGACTAGTAGTGAGGTTGATATTAATTTCCATTCAAGAAACTTAAAAACACAAAAGATAGATAACTAAGGCTGCAAAAACACATTAAGTTCGTTCTCAAAGAACCATTGGACATGGTTTTCGAATCTATTTTCGGGATATTGATATTGACCCGAGTATAATTCGATGTCATACATGAAGCATGTAATAGTCATATTCAGATATTCTCAGTAATTGGGCTGAATGGGCTCAGCCCATTAATGAGCTTTATGGTTCAGAGGTCTTTACTAAAGTTCGTCTCCTCACAGTGCATGTTGACTCCAGTTCACCAGCATAACGTAGGTCATTTTCTGTCTTTTGCAGCCTGGTGTTTATCAGCTCGTACCACCGACGTGGTGCATGTTCACATCGGCCTTGGATTCTCGACTTATGGCAGATCATCATCGACCCCGGACGTCACAAATGGGCAGTCAGACCATTTAACAGACGATACCCATGACAGTAATTGCCCTAATAAAAGTTCCGCGATTTCCACTCAATTATGGCGTGAGTTACAAAACACTCCATGATCTTTGTTCTATGTTACATGCATCAAATCATTAACTCGCATAACGGAGTCTTGTAAAAATGTGTCATCACCCAAAAAATTAGAACCGCGTTTTACCTTGATCCCAACACCTGGGTACGTACATAATCAATCACTTTAGCTCAGTTAATAATCATCAACAAATCCACCAGATTAGTAGTTGTGCTATTCTCACGAAACCCAATTATCCGCTTCTAAACCTGATTTATGTTGGAAGTAGCGCCCGAAAGACAAATTCTGTTATTATTTTTATAATTAATAAATGACAGATTTATTCTCATCAAATTCTGTTATTATTTATTCTCATCTTATTAATAAATGACAATTGATGAAATATTTTTGTCATTCACCAGATGTTTTTCCCAGATTAAACAATAATGCTAATTAAGGATAGGACATACACCAAGTCAAAACAACATGAGTTTGAATAATTAATTTATTTTAATATTTCTCCCCAAACAATTGAATAAAGAATTTTGACGAATGTTTAGTGTACACAATAAAAGAATAAATAAATAAACTCCGTAATCACAAGAATCTGGAAAGTTTGCATCATGTGAGGAAGACCTTGGGAACCTCTTGAAATCCTTGCAATAATCATAAATCAAGAATCTTGATCGCAGATATCTCATCCTATTTCTTTCATTTGCATTCACTACTTGGTTTTGCCATGCTTGATTATTCAAGGAAAAGCTGCCGGCGGTTTCTTGAAGACATTTCCATTGATGTTGAGGTTTACGTAAGAAGCAACAAATGGAGCAAGACTCCAATCGATCTTTAATCTTCCCCTTGTGTTGCCCAATCATCTGCATTCCATAAGTTGCAATACATCCTCATCGGTGGGTTTTAGGGAATGGAATTCCAGCTCCTTCGTTGTTGTTGAATACTCTTATTGAATTTGTTATCTACCAAGAATCGCACAACAACAACAACAAAAAATGCAATACAAATTCGGATGTTGTACAATGTGTATTTATCAAATCAACTAGCTCATATACAAGATATCTAAAAATTATTTAAAAAGAGATGGAATTGGGGTTAATTATTACATGATGCGTTGAGAATTCCAAAGAATGGAGTAAGTATGGAAGGCAAAGAAGTAGGGTCGAACCAAAGACGGAATTGTTGTTCTTTGTCTCCTTTCCTTGTGCATAAACATTAGTATGCATTGTATATGGCTGCCTGAAGCATTCCCAAGAACTCAAAATCAATCTCGTCATGGTTTGATCCTTGAGATGACAACGCATTCATTCAATAATAATTGGATTAAAAAAAACAGGGTAATTAAGCAATTTGCTTCGATCGATCACCAAAATTGTATCAAACTCAAAAGCATTTTGAATTTGGAGTACTTACAAAGAAAGTAGTGACAGATTCAATTTGAATTCTGTGGACGAGCTTGAGTTGAAGGTCAAATCGCCGAAAAGGTACTCATTCTTGGATTGGAAACCGGACCGTAAAGTTTATCGAGAGAAAGAGAAAGTCGTTGGCCTATACTGAGAACCAAATGCCTTATGGCGTAGCTCGAGCATGGAGAGATGAGCTCACATCCTCCAATGACTCGAGTCCTTTCCAACAATAAGATTTGCACAAAGTTCTCATATGTCGCATGCAATGACACTAATAGGATCGATGATGCATCCTCATCGTCAATGTTTACATCAATGTTCCTCATGTTAAGCAATATTGTGTTCAATCGATCTAGATGATCCTCAAATCTGAGTGCCCTCAAGCATCCTTAAACCTAACCGACGTTGTTTTAACAACAACTTGTCAGTTAGAGACTTTGTCATATACAGACCCTCAAGCTTGGACACGGTTTCTTTGATGTGTCCTCTTCAACAACCTCTGTGATAATATCATCTGATAAGCACAACATAATTGTTGAATGTGTTTTCTCCTATAGACTAGCTCTCTCAGCAGCACTTCCTTTTGTTGATTTTGACAGTGGACCCCATAATCCCTATTGTTTCAACAAAGCACGCATCTGATCTACCACAGATTAAAATTGTTTCTTCTCGTAAACTTGTCAATCTTGACATTTAAAGAAGACATTTTTTATTGGCAGAAAATCTTACGTAGATCCCAAATCCTAGCTTCAATTATGACCTTGGTGCCAATCTACCTTCCTTCAAACATATAAACAGATTTCTTGATAACTCGGCTCTGATACCAAATTGTTATGACGGATCGATCAAGAAGTGATGGTGATTGTGAGTAACTATGAAGCACCAACACTTCAATTTGGGCGCCATGTGCCATGTCGATACATTTTCGACGAGACACGCGACCGACACGCCCACGACACGACGCGACCGCCTTCGCCTCCGACACGTGTCGGTGATTAAAGTAATATTATTTAAAATTTTAGTATCCAACACGTTGTCGACGCTCCCCAACATGGCGCCGACACTCCCCGACACTCCTGAACACAATTTTTTAATTTTATTTATTTATTTAAGTTTTCTTCAATGGAAATATTAAATACATGATTTTCATCTTGATTATAATTTAACAATTAATACACCGTATCAAGTTTATATGATTCTTGATGATAAATAATCTTTTTACACTTCGTGAAATTTTGAAGGTCAATCACAATTTTGTTTCTACTTTTGGCAATGTATGAAGGACGAATATCTATTTTAGATATTAATATAGTTTACGTATTACATATCTTATGTCTGGTTTATATATATATATATATATATATATATATATATATAATGTGTCGACTACTCCACGGACAAATGTGGATTATTTTATTATCACGAGTAAGTTACAATTTACATGCATTACAAATGGTATTTATAACCTTGGAAAATCAACCCTAACTGACTAAACAGTCAACATAGTAAATGACTGAAATATCTCAGAAGTAACCTTCACCAAAACGAAAACCATGAAAACGTGATCCCCAAGTAATGCTGAGAACCAACTTAGCAAACCAAACTCGACAGGTTGATCAACTCTGCTGACTTCCCAGCTGAACACCAAATTCAGCAGACAACCCAATGATGTGCTGATCAGGCCATAGTTTCCACACCAGACTCAGTTGAGTATCACACTCAGCTGACCAAACATAGTATCATAGTTTAAGTCATCATTACAAGACATTTCCTTATCCTCTGAGTCAACTCCTACTCAAAATGATCATCACGACATCACAATGAAGCATTTATTACAAACTAACCACTATGACAATAGAGCAACCATAAGTTCATTTCTTGTAGTAACTCATCATGATCTCCCACCACTCCTCATTTTTATTCACATAACACTTCTGAAATCTATTCACAATGAGTCCTCAACCATGTTACCCTTCTTCACAACTATGAAAAGGCCACCGACGCTTCATCTTCTGACACTCATGTAATTACTCAAACTATATAAACTCTTAGCACTAACCCTCAACCTAAACATAGTCTTTCCTTACTACCCACACATCACGTAGAGACAATATCTAAGCGTGAAATATTTAAGCCTAAAACCCACAACGCCAATGCCACGGTCTTGTCTCACACCTATCCTACTGAACCCATCAGAGTCTCTAAAGCTCTTAATCGACTATTGGGAGCATGCTATATTAGTGGAATATACGTCAATTGATTGGCAATTGTTAAGGTGCTCAAGGCTAAATTGAATCATGATGGCTAAGTATTGAAACGTAAAGAAAGGTTGGTGGCCAAAAGATTTCACCAAAACTATGGTGTTGATTTACATAAACATTAGCCTAGTTGCAAAAGTATTCACTATCGTAATTGTTCTTGCAATTGATTTGACTTTGGATATGAAATTCATCAAATTGATACCATTTCTTTCTCAACGGGCATTATGCGTAAGTGTTTATATGTCACAACCAAAAGGACCGGTCAAAGACTATATTTTGTTACTTATAGTTTATATTTCCTTTTGTTAGAGTTTAATCGTTAGCTATAGAATTTGTGAATCAATCTTGATACATTTGATATTTTTTTCATACCACTAATGAACCTAGTTCGTTTGCTATTAGCCGGAGAAATACACCTCATGTATATCAAAAATTAATAAATACATAAAAAAACACACATTTTGTTTAGACTCTAAAATCCACACATACAAGATGACATACGAAGTAGGTTGATAATCATATTAAGGATGGGACATACACCAAGTCAAAACAACATGAGTTTGAATAATTAATTGATTTTAATATTTCTCCCAAACAATTGAATAAAGAATTTTGACGAATGTTTAGTGTACACAATAAAAGAATAAATAAATAAAAACTCCAGAATAACAAGAATCTGGAAAACTTGCGTCAGTGAGGGAAGACCTTGGGGAACCTCTTCAAATCCTTGCAATAATCATAAATCAAGAATCTTGATTGCAGATATCTCATCCTATTTCTTTCATTTGCATTTAGCCCTTGGTTTTGCCATGCTTGATTATTCAAGGAAGTGCCGGCGGGTTCTTGAAGACATTTCCATTGATGTTGAGGTTTCGTAAGAAGCAACAAATGGAGCAAGACTCAATCGCTTTTTAATCTTCCCCTTGTGTTGCCCAATCATCGGCATTCCATAAGGCGCAATACATCCTCATCGGCCGGTTTTAGGGAATGGAATTCCAGCTCCTTCGTTGTTGTTGAATACTCTTATTGGATTGTTATCTACCAAGAATCGCACAACAATAACAAAATGCAATACAAATTCGGATGTTGTACAAGAATATGCATTTGTCAAGCAACTGCTTTCATACAAGATATCTAAAAATAATAAAAGATGGAATTGGGGTTAATTATTACATGATGCGTTGAGAATTCCAAAGAATGGAGTAAGTATGGAAGCGTGAGTAGAGAGGTCGAACCAAAGACGGAATTGTTGTTCTTTGTCTCTATCCTCATGAACCCATGAGTCTCTAAAGCTCTTAATCGACTATTGGGAGCATGCTATATTAGAGGAATATACGTCAATTGATTGGCAATTGTTAAGGTGCTCAAGGCTAAATTGAATCATGATGGCTAAGTATTGAAACGTAAAGAAAGGTTGGTGGCCAAAAGATTTCACCAAAACTATGGTGTTGATTTACATAAACATTTAGCCTAGTTGCAAAAGTATTCACTATCAGAATTGTTCTTGCAATTGATTTGACACTGGATATGAAATTCATCAAATTGATACCATTTCTTTCTCAACGGGCATTATGCGTAAGTGTTTATATGTCACAACCAAAAGGACCGGTCAAAGACTATATTTTGTTACTTATAGTTTATATTTCCTTTTGTTAGAGTTTAATCGTTAGCTATAGAATTTGTGAATCAATCCTGATACATTTGATATTTTTTTCATACCACTAATGAACCTAGTTCGTTTGCTATTAGCCGGAGAAATACACCTCATGTATATCAAAAATTAATAAATACATAAAAAAACACACATTTTATTTAGACTCTAAAATCCACACCTCATGAAACATGCACGTGCTACTTAAAAAAAATTGTCAGGCCTGCATTGACCTAACTTGAAATATAGGTCTCTACAAATGACTGAATGTATATTTTCTCATCGAGTCATCCCCCCATGTTCGTGTTTTTTTCTTACTTTTTTCTTCGTTATGGGTATTTGGTTTTATCTAATTAATTTGTGTCGCATATATATAAGTGTTTTTTTGGATGTCCATTTTGCCTAATTAAGTTCAATATGTGTCATTTGGATAATTGTCCCATATTTTTAAACGGGAAGACAAACGCTTCAATTGATAAACCGAGAGGCAAAAGGTTTTTGGGAAATTAAGGATAAGGATATTATACGGAATATTTTTAAGAATGAGACACATTCTGTATATTTTTATAGGAAGAATGACAATTGCATAATTTTTATAGCGAGAAAGACAAACAATGAATCAGAAAATCGGTGAATCTCCCTAGTGAAACCGAAATCGGTGAATTTCGATGAAGAAATCTTAAAATCGGTGAATTTCGACAATAAATTTTGAAAATTAGTAAATTTCGACGTTGAATTTAAGCGTTAATTTCGACAAATGAATAAATAGTTTTATTATTTATACAAAAGTTTCAAAAGCGCTGTCTTCTACTCGATTGATGAAATATTTACATCATTCCCTTCATTCCCAAAAAGGTTTTCCCAGATTAAACAATAATGCTAATTAAGGATAGGACTTACACCAAGTCAAAACAACATGAGCTTGAATAATTAATTGATTTTAATATTTCTCCCCAAACAATTGAATAAAGAATTTTGACGAATGTTTAGTGTACACAATAAAAGAATTAATAATAAAAACTCCAGAATCACAAGAATCTGGAAAGCTTGCAGTCAGCAGGAAGACCTTGGGGGAACCTCTTCAAATCCTTGCAATAATCATAAATCAAGAATCTTGACTGCAGATATCTCATCCTATTTCTTTCATTTGCATTTAGTCCTTGGTTTTGCCATGCTTGATTATTCAAGGAAGCTGCCGGTGGGTTCTTGAAGACATTTCCATTGATGTTGAGGTTTCTGTAAGAAGCAACAAATGGAGCAAGACTCCAATCAGTCTTTAATCTTCCTCCTTGTGTTGCCCAATCATCTGCATTCCATAAGCTGCAATACATCCTCATCGGCTGGGTTTTAGGGAATGGAATTCCAGCTCCTTCGTTGTTGTTGAATACTCTTATTGGACTGTTATCTACCAAGAATCTGCACAACAACAACAACAAAAAATGCAATACAAATTCAGATGTTGTACAATGTATTTATCAAATCAACGTGCTAATACAAAGATATCTAAAAATTATTTAAAAAAGAGATGGAATTGGGGTTAATTATTACATGATGCGTTGAGAATTCCAAAGAATGGAGTAAGTGTGGAAGGCAGCAGTAGGGTCGAACCAAAGACGGAATTGTTGTTCTTTGTCTCCTTTCCTTGTGCATAAACATTAGTATGCATTGTATATGGCTGCCCAGAAGCATTCCCTAAGAACTCAAAATCAATCTCGTCGTGGTTTGATCCTTGAGATGACAACTGCATTCATTCAAAGAATTGGGAAAAACAGGGTAAGCAAATTGATTCGATCACCAAAATTGTAACAAACTCAAAAGCATTTGGAATTTGGAGTACTTACAAAGAAAGTAGTGACAGTTCCAGCTGAATTCCCAGGGACGAGCTTGAGTTGAAGGTCAAATCTGCCGAAAAGGTACTCATTCTTGGATTGGAAACCGGACCCAGAAAGTTTATCGAGAGAAAGAGAAAGCTGTTGGCCTCCATTTTCGATCTTGCCTCGACCTTCACCCCAAGTGATGTCTACATCTTGATAGAAGTTACCAGCTACTAGTGAGGCAGCTGCCATTGCCATGAAGCAAGACAATAGTACCATAAACTGAAGCTTGCTTACCATTTTTCTTATAATATCTTTAACTAATGGAGAGCTTTGAAGAAATTGATGCAGGTAGAGTGAAGAAAATGTAAAGAGAGAATTTAGCAATATATATTTCGAAGTGAAGTTATAAGAGAGAATTTAGCAATATATATAGTATAGGTTGGTATAATTTTGTTAAGGAAATGAGGTGGAAATAGCAGAGCAAAAGGAAGCAGGGGCTGAAAGAAAGCTGGCAATTGCTCATTTTACTCGTGACTATAGGGAAAGGCATATCCGCGTCCCAGTGGTACTACCACTACTACTAGATTCATTGGTTCAAAAAGGGACGAAACGAAAGCTGTACACAGTGAGACATCCTTGATCCATCCAGTTGTTTTTTACGTATATTTAATTCCTTATTGAAGAAACATAGTACCCAAAAAAAACAAAAACAAAAACAAAAAAACAAAAACAAAAACAAAAACAAAAAAATATAAAAAATTAGACAAGGCTATCTATTGAGAGATTTTATGGTGCAACGGTTGTAGGAAAGTTATTCTAAGTGGCATACATTAGAGCCTCTCATTTTTACTCTCTTTCACATAATACATTTTTATCGTGTGTGAGAGGTTAGAAATGAGTGGTTGTAATGTATCTTGCCACTGCAGAAACCTTCTCTCAACGGTTCAGATTTTAAAATTTCACCTATTAAAATCGACCGGACCAACTCTTCCAAAAATCCAACTTTACTCTCCGACCATGGAGTCTTGTCTTATTAATATCTTTTACCCATGATACCGCACGGATAAAATCTAACAGTTCTTGATTTAGTAATTGTGTTGGTTTATTATTTTGTCTTTGACATTTCTTCCCTTAGATGCTAGACATGACCGGTTCCGCATCGTATCTAGGTTCGGGACTGGACCCACCGGTTCCGGTTCAAAAAATAACCCGGCCTACCAAAATTTCGTTGACAATATATCGTATAATATTCCAATTTTTGAAAAAAAGAGATGTGTAGCGTGCACGAATACGAAATATTTTTATTCTTTATTTCTTTAATGGAGTTAAGTATTTCATTAATATATATATCCTTCCTTATATGAAAAGAAGGGGGAAAATGCGTTCAAGCTGAGCCGAAGAAACTGAGCCTGGTAAATTCCTCAGGAAATGTGAGAAAACCAACGAAATTTTTAAAGATTGCGTTGGCAGGTGATTCCTCCTCTTAATTCGGATTGGAGATTATTTTTTCTCCCTGTATCAATTTATCGAAGCGTATCGTGCCTTTTGTTGGAACCCATTGTTATTGGCTAATTTTAGTCTTCTCATAGCACTAATTTGCTCAGTTCAATTGAAATAACCTAGAGACATTGTTTTTATCTTTATTTTTAGTATAGAGTGCATAGCTGTTTGACAACCGTTATATGTGTTCATTTGGATAAATGCTTTCGATCACATTTCATGAAACAGTTCGCTATATTGTTGTTTTGAAGACTTTGGAAAAGCAGTGAAGGGGAACTTTTTGCCAGTTTTTAGTTGTTTATATATCTAGATATTGGCTTGTTTTTTACTAATTGACAAATTTATTTGTTCTTCTGTTCGTTTCCCCTTTATAGTCTTCTGTGATGCTTTCAGTATCAGTTAGAAAAAGGTGTAAATCTAGGACATTTGAGTATTTAATTTTATTAAACTTCTTGAATCCTATCCTACATAGCGTGATAATTTTGCTTTCTTGTGGGTATCGTATGGAAAAGATGTTGTTTTGGGTACTTCTGTTTGTTTTGTTCCATGGAAAATCAAAATTTATAGACTTGAATTCCGTCTGTGACAAAGCCATTTTCACTGATTTAGTTTCTATGCTTTCCTTAGATCATGAAGTTAGTTCTTTGATATCAATCATTGTTTGATAGATTATTTTAATTTTGATTATCGTCACGATTTTGGGATTTTGGCAAGGAAATGTTTATGCGTTCTCGATTGTCATGCCATACACTGCAATACAATTCACCGTTATCCATTATTTGAAGAAACTTGCATCTGGCTCTTCCAAGTCAGGTTTGTTACTTTATGGCTTTGGTCAGTTTCTTTGTTAACCAACTCATTACCGTGTCTTCAATTATGGGTATAATTTAGGTTATGCCCTGCGGTATGATACATGTTATTTTTGTTGCTTTTAATGCGAAAAATCATGTGCGTTTAAATCCATATCTTTAATACTTCAGTGGAGCTTTGGCAGGCTGTGCTGCAAATGTCAGATTATATCCGTTTGATCTTTTAAGGACCATTCTAGCTTCACAGGGAGAACTAAAGGTATTACATGTGATTCCCTAAAATCATCCTTGCAATTAATTTCCCAGATTTATTTCACCCTTACTGTGTTACAGTTCTATTTAGGTTTATCCAATCATGAGGTTTGCATTAGTTGATATACTGGTTGTATATATTGGGAAGTGTACGAAAATGTACTTGATTCTTTGCTGATCATTTTCGGTTTATGGTTTAGATATGAAACTGGTGATCATATCGGTGTGTACTATTATAATCTCAGAGAAACTGCGGAAGAAGCTGAAAGATTGCTAAACTTACTGCTTGGAACTTCTCTATCCATTCTACCAAAGAAAATGGATCTCTGATTAGTGGTAGCTCGTTGCCACCACCTAGAACTTACTTGCACTCTAAGAACAACACTTAATCGTTTCCTCAAAAATGAAATTATGCTCCTAATGTGTTTGAAGAAACTACATTGTTGATATGAGTATGTAACTTACTCCGTGAATGCATTTCCAGTCCACTTTGCTTGCTCTGCCTGCTTTGCATCTGATCCGAGTGAAGCTGAACGTTCAAAATATCTTGCTTCTCCTGATGGAAAGGTTTGTACTTGATTCACTATGGCTCTCGTTCAACTCTTGCTCGATGAATGTTCTTAATGAAATGAATCTTTTATAATGCAGGATGAGTATGCTCAGTGGGTATTTGGATGTCAAAGAATCTTGTTAGAGGTCGTTATGGAATATTCTTTACAGCAATCGCCCCTCGATTACAACCTAGATTCTATTCTATATCATCATCTCCAATGTAATTAGTGCTTACTCACCTTCTTCATTCTGCGTATTAGGTGAAATGATGAACCCAAAAATGCAATTAATTCTTTCGTTTTCATCTTCTCAATAAATGCATTTATTGTAAGTTGCATGCAGCACTTCTATGGCATTTATTTCAGTTCGATTTTCATTCAATGAAACTCATTACTATATAAATCGATATTTGTTTATTGCTGCAAATGTTTTTGGTTCCTGTAAATGGGTCTTTGCTTCCTACTAGAAATGGTTTTGGTTTTTCTGTTTTGTGTTGTAAGCAAAAAAATCAAAGTCATGCTTTTTGTAAGGCTGCATTCATATTCGATTTGGTGTTGCTTGCTGTTGGTTTCATATGATATTTTTTGTCATGTTTCAAAGCATTAGTGGTCTAGGGTTTTGAAGAGGTAAACTTTTTAAAAATGCATGCATAAAGATAAATGCTATTGTTCTTTCTGTAGTATAACCATGTGTTTTTTCTTTTACATCTCGATTTCTCAAGGAAAAAGGCCATGTACCCGAACTAAGTCCTAAGGTGAAGAATATATATAGTCTGCTCTCTTGATCAGGATCTTCAAGGTGCTGCAGCTTCCATTGCCACCATACTCAAGGAAAAGGACAAACAATTGATTTGGTTTTGGAGAACAAACCCCTTAAATGGTACATAATTTTTATCCGTCTGGTTGTAGATTTTACCAATTAACATGATCTTTCTGAATTTTTTAGTAATTGTCCGAAAGTGACATGACCATATTCAAAAAAAGAAAGAAAAAAAATTCACAGTTTGATTTTCTTGTACTTGGGGTCAGTTGTGTTCCTGCTCTCTTGTGTGCAAGTGAAGTCATTTCATCCAAGTTTGATGACTTATGTTTTATAGGGTGTTTAAACGGGTCACATGAGTAAACTCGAAGTCGATCTTAGTGGGAAATCTTTGAATGGCAAAAGGTATGGTGGTTGTGAAGATCCTTGCTTGAATGAACAATCCGAGGTCAAAGTAGATGATTTAGAATGACTAGGACTTCCCATAAAAAGAAGCAGGGCCCGGAATTGAAGCGGGGTGAATGCTTCTTCTTTGTTTTGCTTGCATATGATGTTATGAATGGTTTAATTATCTGGGCATCAGGTTGCCGTGCCTTGTACAAACCGGAACTCACTAGTATATATATAAGTCGAAATATGTATATATTTTTGGGAGAAAATATGATTTCGGATTTTATATTTAAGGAAACTATATCTCATTAGTTCCCATAACCAAAAGAAATCAGAAATTTCTTCCTACATTCTTGAGGGGCGGCGTGTGAGAGATAGTTTAGGGCTGAAAGATTTATTCCAGTTTCTAAGTCAACTCTTAACGGTTTTCAAATCAGAGTAGAACATCGGAATCGTCATGAAGAGTGTCGTTTCAACACCAGAAAGTTGGAGTTTTTCCTAAGGTATGTTTCGAACCCTAGTTATGTTCTTGACTGGGTTTGATGGATTCAAACTCATTAATTCGTAGTTTTATGTGTTTAGAGCTTGTGATCGAATATAATTTGATTTTGGATTGATCACATAGGTTTTCTGCAGAAAGATTCAAGTTTTGCTGCAGTTTTTGAGAGTTTGGTTTGGAATAGCTTGCTAGGTAAGAGGATCTTCCTACGAATTAAATTACGGTTTATGTTAAGGTTTGGTATGTTTTTATGCTAGAAATCATATCTTCATGTTGCTTAAGTATCAAGAGCTGTTATGGTGTATAAAAGTCATGTTTTTTTGCTATTTTCGGAGTATTATGATGTTGAACGTGTTTGGTAACAGTAGGGATCGTTTAAGGGTAGAAAAGCGAGTTTTGGGTGTTTACAAAGACTTGGTCCGGACGCACTAAAAAGCAGTCTTGGGCGACCGGAGTCTGTGAAAGTCCGTTTTACATTCAGAGGCTTGAGTGCGGGCGCACTGTGGCCAATCTTGGATGCAATCGCTCACAGAGAGTTTCGATGAGCTTGGTCGCTCGTCTGGCGAATGCATGAATCCAAAGCGGGCGCGACCGCCCTGTTTTTGATGATTAACTTGTTTTAAGCAACAAATCTAGTCTTGAATGTTTTTCTTTGATCTTATAAACATTAATCAAACATGAACAAGCCTTGATTGAGTTTTCGATGCGTTTAGTTCCGGCACCGAATGTACTCTTCAAGGAGTTGAAGTTCGGGACCGTCGGAAGGGCATGATAGACTTGTGCTTTGATGAACTAGAGTTCATCAATGTCGTGTATTAGATAGGATGTGGTGTCTAATTTGTCTAAATGAGGAGTAGAGTCGTTAAGGTGAGCTTTGCTTTGAAAACACTTAGGTGGCTAGTTAATGATAAATTATAAGTACATACTTGCATAGTTAAAAGATTAATGTCATGTCACTCTTGGATCGGCACATGTGAACATCGGCTATGTGACTCGTCCGGACAGGTGGATAACTCTATGACCTACTAACGGCCAAATGACAGGGGAACTTCACCTGACGTGTATGCATACCGGGGAAACCCGGGACTAACAGTGCAAGCTACTGTTGGTTGGCAACCATCTCGTGGTGGATAGTCACCTCGCATAGTGCCCTTGAGTACTGACATAACCAAGATAAGTTAGGATAGAAACGTTTAGTAATGACATGTTGATGGACATGGAGTGAACTCTATATTGAGTCGGTCTGAAAAAAATGATTTATTAATTATAAAATTTGAATTATAAACCTTAATTAATTTGTAGCTTCTACCTTTTATTAAGTACTTTGTACTTATCTCAAATGCATTGCTTTCTATGTGTTTGGGGGAGAGAAGATGAACAGGTAGATCCGGAGTTCGAGGAAGACTTTGATGACGATATTTGAGGACGCCGATGTTGAAGTGCTTATTTTTTTATTTGTCCTTTATTATCACACTCTAGACTTGTTGTTTCTTTAGGAGCTTTGTTTTTCCTTTAGTTTTCTTTTTGGAGGTTTTTACGTTTCGTTTGGTTTTTCAATGTAATAAATGTTACATTTCTATCTTTAGAATCTTGAGTTTTTATTCTTGTTTGTTGGAAAAATTTATACCCGAGTCTTTTGCTTCCGTTTTTGCTTAACTCGATACGACGTAGTAGAGGCTGGCATATAATGTGGAATTTATTTTATATTATACGTGCGTAACGTTCTTTTCCGGATAAAACTCGGTGTCAGGAGAAGGCGTTACTGATGCGGGTCAATTGGGTTAAAGATATTGACGGTAACATGATTTTGGTTCTTTACTTTATAAAAGAATATTATATTATTCGCACCTATGTGGCTTTAGGTTTGCATTTTTATTCTATATGAAAGAGGTAGAATATGTCGGTTGGTTCATAACGTTGTAAGAAAGAATGTTGATATGTCCATATCCCATTACCATCAGTTTGATTTGGAAATTATTAAATGGGACATACCAAACCTATCCCGAGGCACCACATTTATATTCGACCAATCTTAAGTCGATTATTGACTTAAGATTCAACTTTCTCTGATCATCGTGTGATTTCATAATACTGGTTTTGTGCCGTGCCTTTAACAATGCCCTTTTGAGTTTCATGTTAACAAAGATCATACACATGTGCATATAATATCACAATGTCAAAATTGAAAAGAAAAAAAAATTACAATTGCAATGTCAATAAAAAGCTCATTGTATGCTCAAAGGTTCGTTTGCCATAGATGAAATATCATGTCTCTACATATCAGTGTCGCCGCCGCAATGATGTGGCATAGTGTCATGGCGACAAAAAAAAAGTTTAGGAACTTTCATTATTCTTTGTTAATCAATTCTGTTTATTTGATTTACAAATGTCTATGAAACTGCTTACTTGTTATATGCTTTTATATTTACTTCGATGGAACGAACAATGAAGAAATTAGATAGGAGCATATATAATTTAATCGCCTTTATAACATCGAATAGTATATGGGTCTTATCCGACATCCCAATAATTAGTAATGCATGATTATTTCTTTATATTTAGCTTATGACAGTAGACAGTTAAATCAAGCCAATCAGAAATGTCACTAAATCCCCCGCTCTTAGGGGTGTCCTCAACGACGAGGAACATGTATTCGGGTGTATGCACGACTCGTTTCGATCATATAATGAGCCGGTACAAAAACAAAAAAACAGGGTGTCAATATCAATGATGAGTACCGGTAAGGTAAATAGGATAGAATCGAGGCGAACGTGATTAGTAACCAGAGTAATCACGTTCTAATGACCAAGGATCAAAGAGAGGTTATAGATTTTTGCAATAAGGGTAAACAAAAAACGAATCCAAACCAGAGTATCACGTTCCAATGATCAAGGATCAAAGAGAGGTTATAGATTCTTTAAGCATTAGAGACAAAGAACACAATTAACCAGCTTTGACGGAGGTCGGGCTAAGCCCCGCCACGTGTCATTCCTATATTGATTAAGCATTAAATAAAGATAGATAGAGTACAATATTAATGGCCAGGAGTCCCATTTTAAGCTCGAGGCGAGCAACACCTCTACAGATGAAGATCGGCTGGCTATCTTTCTCGATCGACCGCAGTCGGTCGATGAGGCTAACGGGCTTAGCCCGTCTGACTCAGAATAACACCTAAGAGACTCAACGCAGGTCGGCATGAGTATCTATTAGGTGAAATAACCCACGTGCAAAACCTACAAGAAAAACATGGAAAGAATCCTAAGCCATAAAGGCTCTGATCCTATATTCAAAATACCGTGATTATCTCTTAAAATCAAGTGATTGACACAGTTTAATCCTATACTTGAGGGATACGAAAATAGAATCCGTGATGGACCCGGCACAGGCATGCCCAGGGCACAAGGCCCTCTATATAAACGATTCCAAGAACTATGCGGAGACTTGATTCCTGATTCATACACAGGATACGTAGGCCACTTGGGATTCAATATCTCAGGCTCAATCTAAATCATCACAAAACCATCCCCGTTTCACATCTTTTCTAGGTCTTAATCTTGATTCAAATTGTCACTAGGAAATACGGCCCAAATTTATTAATTGACGAAATCCAACATCGTCAAACTTCAAATAAGTTGGTTGTTGAGTTCCATAACGGAGCAAGCTCTATTAAAAGTTGTTATGTGCTCTATGATTAAGGAAATTGGGTAAACCCTTGATAGTTATTTAACAGTCACTCTGAAGCTAAAGATGCTCTAACTAAGGTATCAAAGGGTCTAAGTCAATGGCAAATTATTCGGTTGAAATAAAATCCTATTATGATGATTTAGCTTCAGTAGTATACCTCATAACTATTGTTGAGCTACTCTTGGCTACCCTAGGAAGTCGAGAAAAAGAAAACGAGTCCACCATTGTTAACCATAACTTCTAGAGCGAGTTCAATGACTTCTCCAGAAGTTAAATCTCAGTCACTTACACATGAAAGGCTTATTGCTCGATTGAACCCTAGGTATACCTCCGTTGGATTGTTGCCTCATGAATTTGGACTATGTTCGAACTAATGTTACCATGAACTTTGTTCCAACTCAATACCGAGTGCAGGCGGCGCAGAGAAAGAGGGCAATTCACTAATATCAACCGTGGAAAAGGAGGAAGATTCAGAAGTGGAAAAAGAGGCACGCGAGGGAGGATTTCTAGCAATAGAATGGCCTGTCAAGGTCGAAGCAAGGCTGGTCATATTGTTGTATCATGCTAGTACATGTTTGAAATTCAGTACAACACATCAAGCACACCTCCCAAGCTAGTATCTTTGATCGTGGTGCTACTAATCATATTACTTCTGACATTAACAACCTTCGCACACCAGTGATTATGGAGGCTCATGGTGAATTGTTACCAATTAAACATACTGGTTACCATAAATTACTCACTAATGACACACCCTTATATTTAAAAAACATGCTTCATGTGCCTAAAATTAGCAACGACAAAAAATTGTAAGCATTTTAGCACTAACTTCAGATATTTCAATTACTGTTGAATATAATTCTTCTGAGTGTCTTGTTAAAGACAAGATAACAAGAACAACACTCTTTGAGATGAGTGCTCAAGATGGTCTTGTTAGTTTCTCGCTTACTGAAATTGTATAGGTTGTAAAGGCGTTATCATTTAACATATAATGAGTTTAAAGTCGACAGAGCACAAATATTAACGAACAGACTTGTTCAAAAAATTGTAATTGCAATCATGCTTCTGTATGTCAACACAATCATAATAGCATAACATGTAGCTCCAATTTTGGTCAAAACACATTCACCAAAGTCACAATGCAAAAATATGGTAGAGTAGAGTCTGACTCAAGTTTGGTTTGGAATAAGCATAATATGTAGCCCAACATTGTTCAGAATGTACTGACCAAAGTTTAAAACATGGCAGATTACATTCTAATCAAACAAGGTATGTACATGCAAATTCTGATGCCCCCACTTTGGCCAGAATGCATTCACTTAAGCTTCACATGCTAAAAATATGATAGAATGGAATGTGACCTAATTTTTTGGTATGATAATAGCACAATATATACCGTTAACTATGATCAACATGCATTAACAAAAAGTTTCACAATGAAAACATATGGCATAATGTTTATGACCAATTTTGTAAGGAATTAGCATAAAATGTAGCCCAACTTGGGTCAAAATGTATTCACCGATGTTTATAAACATGATATAACACATTCTGACCCATCGTTGGTCAGAATGTATTCACTAAAGTTCCAAAAAAAAAGGCAGAATACATCTTGACCCAATTTGGGTATGGAATAATCGAAACATGTATCTGCAACGTTGGTTAGAATGTGCTCACCAAAGTTTAAAAAAATGGTATAATACATTCGACCTGATTTGTACTGCGAAGTATGCAAACTATATCTCCCCAAATTTGGTTAGAATGCAATTTTCATAAAGTAAAACATGATAGAATGGAATGTGACCTAATTTTGGTATGATATATCACAACTATGGTGAACATGCATCTACCAAAGTTTCATAATGCAAAAATGTTGCGGAATGGTTTATTACCCAAATTTGGTATGGAATGAACACTCTATGTAGCCCCCAGCTTGGGTCGATATTCGACTATTCAGTCACCAAAGTTTGTAAACATGGCAGAATATAACTTTCAAATAATGGCTGACCCAATTTTGGCACGGAGTATGCAAGCTACGTCGCTCCAACTTCAATCAAAATGCATTCACAGAAGTTTCAAAAAGCATAAAATATGACAATATGTATTCTGACCTGATTTTGGTACGTAATAAGCACAATATGTAGCCCCAACTATGATCAAGATATATTCACCAAAATTCTAAAAATGGCAAAATACATTTTGACCCAATTTTGAACTGAATATGAAAACTAAATCGTCCCAAATTAGATCGAACGCATTCAACATGGTTTCACGGAAGTGCAATCTAGAATTGGTTGAGAATTGCAAAGTTGACAAGACATGAGTATTTCAAACCAAACTCCAGTGATCCAAAATATTTCCAAAAAAAATACATCCTAAAACATTAGCGGAATCCCATAACACAATGATGAAAAAGTCTCTATTGCTTGGTAGACTCACTCTATCTTACTCCATTTGTACAGACACAGTCAAACTCTCAAGATCAATCATCCCCTTCATCACAGCTTTGCATTGTTTAGGGGTCACATGGTTTGTTTAAATGTAACGTCCAACATTTTCTAGACTATACTCAAAATGCACGAGTGAAAAAAATAATCAACAAGAGGAACCAATAGCTCAAAAGCAGGGGAACCTTCAATTAAAGAAGAAGCACCAAAATGCATTAGGTGAGGAGAAGGCATAATACAGTAAGTTCATACAATTAAGTGTTTCACCTCCCGAGGTGGTATAGACTCGACATCGTAAATTTCTAAGCACTTTTTTGAGGTTATGATGTGGCTCAACTTTATGATGTTTTTTCTTGTGATTTACCTCAGATTATTAGCATAATTGGATGATCTAATGAGTAACTCTGAGTTAAATGTATTAATTTGATATTTCTCAATTCATGATTGCGATTTTTCATTTTATTCGCTATCTGCTGACAAAAGAGCCAACTAGATGTCGTTTCTTGATTTTTGGCAGATTACGAGGTGTCGAGAAGGTTTCCGGAGCATGAGAAGAAGTAAATACGGATCGAATTGAGCTGCACGTCGAGTAAGTATGAAGTTCGAGGATTAGAGTAAAGTGCTAAATCAGATTTCGAGCTTGCATTCAGAGACTTTGAGAATCGATCTTGATTAATTATTTTTACACCCATAAAGAACCTAGTTAGTTCGCTTATGATTAATCGGAAAAATACACCCCATGTCTATCGAAAATTAATATAAAAAACCACATTTTGTTTAGCCTCTAAAATCCATACACACAGAATGACATACCAAGTAGGTTGAAAATCATATTAGACTAGACAATAATGATGAGGATGGTACATAGACCAAGTCAAAACAACAAGAGTTTGAATAATTAATTTAGTTTAATATTTCTCCCGAAAACAATTGAATAAAGAATTTCAACATCTTTGACGAATGTTTAATGTACACAACACAATAAAAGAATAAAAAATAGTGACTTAGTCCATTAATCACAAGAATCTGGAAAGCTTGCAATCAGCAGGAAGACCTTGGGGGAACCTCTTGAAATCCTTGCAATAATCATAAATCAAGAATCTTGACTGCAAATATCTCATCCCATTTCTTTCATTTGCATTCAGCCCTTGGTTTTGCCATGCTTGATTATTCAAGGAAGCTGCCGGCGGGTTCTTGAAGACATTTCCATTGATGTTGAGGTTTCTGTAAGAAGCAACAAATGGAGCAAGACTCCAATCAGTCTTTAATCTTCCCCTTGTGTTGCCCAATCATCGGCATTCCATAAACTGCAATACATCCTCATCGGCTGGGTTTTAGGAATGGAATTCCAGCTCCTTCGTTGTTGTTGAATACTCTTATTGGACTGTTATCTACCAAGAATCTGCACAACAACAACAACAAAAATGCAATACAAATTCAGATGTTGTACAATGTATTTATCAAATCAACGTGCTAATACAAAGATATCTAAAAATTATTTAAAAAAGAGATGGAAATGGGCTTAATTATTACATGATCCGTTGAGAATTCCAAAGAATGGAGTAAGTGTGGAAGGCAGCAGTAGGGTCGAACCAAAGACGGAATTGTTGTTCTTTGTCTCCTTTCCCTTGTGCATAAACATTAGTATGCATTGTATATGGCTGCCCAGAAGCATTCCCCAAGAACTCAAAATCAATCTCGTCATGGTTTGATCCTTGAGATGACAACTGCATTCATTCAAAGAATTGGGAAAAACAGGGTAAGCAAATTGATTCGATCACCAAAATTGCATCAAACTCAAAAGCATTTTGAATTTTGAGTACTTACAAAGAAAGTAGTGACAGTTCCAGCTGAATTCCCAGGGACAAGCTTGAGTTGAAGGTCAAATCTGCCGAAAAGGTACTCATTCTTGGATTGGAAACCGGACCCAGAAAGTTTATCGAGAGAAAGAGAAAGCTGTTGGCCTCCATTTTCGATCTTGCCTCGACCTTCACCCCAAGTTATATCTACATCTTCATAGAAGTTACCAGCCACTACTGAGGCAGCTGCCATGATGCAAGAAAGTAGTACCACAAACTGAAGCTTGCTTAACATTTTTCTTATCCTTAATTAAATTAATGGAGAGCTATGAAGAAATTGTTGGAGTGAAAAGAAGAAGATGGGAAGGTATTTCTGCTTATATTTCGAAGTGAATGTTTGTGTTGTAAGTAAGTAGATTGAGAATTTAGCATTATATATAGATTGTTAATTTTGTCAAGGAAAGGGGGTGGAAATAGCACAAGGAAGCAGGGGCTGAAAGAAAGCTGGCAATTGATCATTTACTCGTGACTATAGAAAGGAATCTCCGCGTCCAGTCACCAGTGAGCATGCCTTAATCCTTTTTATTTTATTTTATTATTAATATAGTACTACTAGATTAGTAGATTCATTGAGTCAAAAGGGACGGAACGAAATCTGTACACAGTTACACATCCATGATCCAACTAGTTTGTTTTGATATATAATTTTCTCATATTAGAGTGTATAAAGGATACGGATTATCCGTAAACAAACAGAAAATCAAACGGAATAAAAACGTAACCGTTAACCCAATCGAATAGAAAATTATAGTCGAAATGTTTATAATCAACTTGTATAACTAATTTTCATACCCAAAATATTATAATCGTTTATGAAAAATTCCATATAGCCGAATGGGCGTCCAGACGTTAATCAGAATACAATCAGGCGGACCACCCGTCTTCCAAAACTCCAACGTATCCCTTAACCATTGAGTTTTGTATTGTTAAAATATCTTACCAATAAAACCGCACGGCCAAAATCTAACAAGAGTGTTTGATCTAGTAATTAGAGTTGGTTAATGTCATAGTCATATAATGCTATCAAGCTTTGACCAAAGCCCAGCTGCAGTGTCTTCCTCTTCAACTTATATGATAACATCATCTGATAGACACAACAAAATGGTTGAATGTGTCTTCTTCTCTAGACTGGTCATCTCATCGGAACGGGCATCCCCTTTCTTGGTTAAAGAGTCCACAACCCTTGTTTCTTTAACAAGGTCCGCGTCTTGATTTGCCATAAACTGAAATAATTTCTCCTTGTAAACTTGTTGGTTTTTGCGTTAATTGCCGACATTTTCCTTTACCGGAGAACAGACCTTCATTCCAAAACCTAGCTCCGTTGACAACTACGGTGACGATCAATTTTGCTCAATTTGCGGAGATTCTTAGAAACCTATGCTACGATGTCGGCTTGGTGTGGCTGATTGAAATAAAAGATACGGAATAACAGACCAATCAAACGTAGACAATCACACAAGAGACAAAAACAAGAAGAATATAGAAATTTAACGTCGTTTCCCGTGTTCTGCCGACTACCTTACGGACAGAAAAGGAGATCGTTTATTATGCACAACATTACAGGAAGATTTTCACATAGTACAAGGTTATAACTTATAATGAATGCTGGTATTTATGGCCTTGGAAACCTAACCCTAGCCGCTATAATGACTTCTACCAGAATTCCCATAAATACCTTTGACGTGTACTCAGCTCAGCTAAGTCATCAGTTGTAACCAGCTCAGATGCAAAAACTAATTCAGATGTGTTCAACAGACTTTATTTGGCTGACAGTAGAACTCAGCTGAATATCACTTCAGCTGACCTTCCCAGACTTGAACACTTAACTGAACCCAGATTTCATCTCTTCCAGATTCAAACTCAGAGATCAAGTCAACTTGACTAACAAAAGGCTTATTTCTTGATTGAACCATAGGTATATCCTTACTGAATTGTTGCCTTTTGTGAATTTGGACTCTTTTCGTACTAATGTCCCCATGAACACACTGATACCACAAACCACAAATCCCTAATTCTCTTAGTAATCACGAGACACAAACCCCTAATTCTCATAATGTTCAATCACCTTAATTTTTTCAGTAATCGAGCGTGGTATCTTTGATCGTGGATATACTAATCATATTATTTATGACATTACAACCTTCGCACAACGGTGGTTATGGAGTATCATGGTGAATTGTTATCAATTAAACACACTGATACCACAAACCAGTTTACCTATACTATTAATGTGTTGAATCTGATTGAGGAGAGTATGGAACATTTGTTCTATTTATTCCAAAAAATGGAATAAACTTTAGGCATCCTCGTTCTCATGAACAACATATGAGCTCGGAATGAAAGCATAGGTACATCACAGAATCGGGGATTATTCTCATTTCTTAAGCTTCTCTAGCTCATAGATTCTTGTGGGTCATTAATCTCTTACCAGCACTTGTTCTTGAATATCAATCTCTATTTGAAAAGCTTTATGAATCCTTAAGAGATTACTCAATATTTAAGCATTTTAGGTGTGCATGTTACCCAATCCTTGGACCCCATCACACCACAAAACTCTAGTTTCACATAAGTCAGTGTGTTTATCTAAGTCTGAGTCCTAAACATAAAGGATGCGAGCATGTGGAAAATTGGGAAGACCATATGTCTTTCAAGGTGTTTAGTTTGATAAAGACTCGTTTTCATTCAAACTGGTTTTCCTTTTGGACCTGACAGGCTTGCCACTATTGATCCGAACATTTCCTTTCAGACATGTTATGACGGATTGATCAGGAAGTGATGGTGATTGTTAGTAAAGAGAGATAATTAACAAGAAAATAATAAAAAAACAAGAAGAACGCAGTTTTAACGTGGTTTCCGGCAATGTGCCGACTACTCCACGGACAAACGAGGTTTATTTTATTATCACGAGAAAGTTCTGATTTACATATGCATTACTGGATGGTATTTATAGCATTGAGAGATCAACCCTAACCGAATAAGCAGTCAACCCGGTAAATTATCAAATACCCCATAAGTAACCTTCACCAAAACAAAACCATGCAAGCGTGTCCCAAGTAATGCCGAGAACCAACTCAGCAAACCAAACTCAGCAGATTGATCAACCCTGCTGACTTTCCAACTGAACACCAAATTCAAAGCAGACAAACCAAATGATGTCTTGATTAGACCATAGTTTCACACCACTCGGTGAGTATCACACTCTCGGTGACCAAACTCAGCAGCTTAGTTTAAGTCACCATTACAAATTTTCACATTGACTTCAACTTCATGCAAACTGACCAGATGCACAACCAAGTGCCAGATTTCCTCTTTGTCTTCAGATTTGAATACCTCAGCTGAACCGCACCTTCAGCTGAGTATTCCCAAATTCAGATTAACAGCTTTGAATGTTCAGCAAGTCCAGACACAACTGAAACCTGCCCCTTGAAACTGGCTTAGTGAACATATCAGCAGGATTAACATCAGTGTTGATCTTCTCCACTTTGACCCTCTTCTCATTACTCAGAAAATGGTACCAAACAGCAATGTGCTTGGTTCTCTCATAGTGAACCTGGTCCTTAGCCAAACACATTTAACTCAGATTGTCACACTACACCCTGGCTTGATCTTGATGCAGACTCAGATCATTTAGCCCTTTTAACCAGATTGCCTTCGTTGCTGCTTTTGTCAGTGCCATATACTCTACTTCAGTAGTAGATAATGCCATTGTACCCTGTAAAGTTGCCTTCCAACTTACCATAGAACCACCCAAAGTAAACAAATACCTAGTCATAGATCTCATGTCGCCCACATCAACAAAGATAATCGTAATCATAGTACCTCTCGACTAAACATTGAGTACCACCTCCATTAATGAGTCCCATATCGTAAGTACCCCTAAGGTACCTAAACACCATTTTCACTACTTTCCGTGTTGTTCTTTCCCAGGTTGAGCCATAAACCCGCCGACAACGCCGAATGCTTGAGCCAAGTCAGCCTAGTACATACCATGGCATATATTTAATCGCCCACTGCACTAGCATATGAAACCCTTGACATGTGTTCTTCCTCCTCAGCTGACTGTGGAGCAAACACAACAGACAGAGGTAGATTTGGTGCAAACTTGGATAACATCTACTCAATATACCCTTGAATGTCGACTTGTTCACAGTAGCCTATCAAAGATATCATCCGCATACAAAACCCGGATAGATGATCGAACCATCTCTTGATTGTTGTGGTAAACACAACAATCATATGGACTCCTGCTATAGCCCAACTGAGTCATATAACTATCAAAATTCTTATACCACTGCCTTGGTGCCTACTTAAGTCCATACAAGGACTTCTTCAACTTGCAAACAAACCCTTCCTTGCCAGGAACATGGAAAAACTCTGGCTGAGTCATATATATTTCCTTATCTACATCCCCATGTAGAAAAGCTGTCTTCACATCTAATTGCTCAAGTTCAAGATTCTGATGTGCCACTACTACTAATAGCACCCTGTTGGAAGTATGTCTGACTACTGGTGAGAATATCTCTTCATAGTCTACCCTCCACTTTCTGACTGAACCCTCTTGCAACCAAACGTGCCTTATATTTGATGCCCTCAGCAGGTGATATTCCTTATTTTTTTCTTGAATATCCATTTACAGCTGACCACCCTTCTATCATGTGGTTGTTTGACTTGATCCCAAGTCTTATTATTCTGAGGTGACTCCATTTCTTCTCGCATGGCAACAAGCCATTGAGATGCCTCATAACACGTCACATATTTCTTGTAAGTGTTTGGTTCAAAACCATCCACTTCTTCAGCTACCTGAAGTGCATATCTAACCATATCCTCCTCAAACCCATACCTTCTGGGGGTCTGATATTGGTCCTTTTAGCTCTGCTAAGATCTATACTCTGCTGACCAACTTCAGTTGTTTGAGCATCTTCTGACCCCTGTTCAGCAGACTGGTTTAGATCCAGTTCTGGATCTGATGAGTGCTGACTATCTCCTGTTGAGACTTTCAATTCAGCAGATTCTACTTGAAGCTCCACCTGTTTGTCAATCTTCTTAGTTTTAGATCCAATTTCAGATTCAGATATGGAATTCACAGATGAGTTAAGCATAGAATTTTCATCAAGGACTACACTCCTCTGCTGAGTATAACCCCTGCTTTTCAATCGATTCAGATTCTATACCCCATAACTCCATCTTCATACCCTAGAAATATTCCTTTCTTGGACCTAGATTCCAGTTTACTTTCACTGACATGATAGTAGATTGAGCTTCTAAATACCCTAAGCCCTAAGTAATCTGCATGCTTTCCTGAACAAACCTCAAGTGATGTTTTGAGTTTGAACCTTAAGCAGTGTAAGGCCACCTATTGATTAAGTAGCAAGCTGTGCTGACAGTCTCAACCTAAAATCTTCTTGCCAAACCAAAATTAGAGAGCATGCACCTTGCCCTCTCAAGAAGTGTTTGATTCATCCTTTCTGCAACACCATTCTGCTGTGGGGTGTTTCTGATGGTATGGTTCTTATCAATGCCCTCATTCTAACGGAATTCAACAAACTCGCAGACCAATAGAATTTCGGTCCATTATCGATTCTAAGTCTTTTGATCTTATTCCCAATATGATTTTCAACCAATGCCTTACACTGCTTGAAGTGGTTGAATGCATCACTATTGTGCTTCATCATAACTACCCAAACCATCCTTGAATAATCATTTATAAAAGACACAAATTATGTGTGACCACCCTGTGACTCCACCCTTGAAGGACGCCAACAACTAGAATGGACATAATCAAGTGCCTCCCTTGTGATGTGGATTGCTTTTGGGAACTTGCTTCTATGTAGCTTCCTAAACACACAGTGTTCACAAAATTCTAGCCCCTTGACCTTATGTCCCCCAAGTAGACTAGACTTAGATAGAATTCGCATCCCTCTTTCACCTATATGACCTAATCCCATGTGCCACAGCTTGGTTTGCTATAATCATTGAACTTAATGATGCAACAACAAAGAAAAAACGATACAAAGAGAGACTCGTAAAAATACAATTTGTCATGCATGCTACCCTTCGTAATCATAGTTGAACCCTATAAACATTCACCACTCCACCTTCACCCCGAACTTGAACCATTTTATGTCTAGATGACTAAGTGATATCAAATTCTTGGTCATCTGTGGAGCATGTCTAACCTCCTTCAGTGTGAAGAATTTACCATCATGTGTGCTCAACTGAACTATTCCAATCCCAACTATTTTTTGGCCCTTACTGTTAGCCGTAGCAATATGACCTCCATCCACCTACTAATAAGTTGGGAACCATTCCCTATTTGGATACACATGATAAGATGCCCAATGTCCAGAATCCACACATCCTTGTGCCCTGCTGACTCTGAAACTGCTAGGGCCAGATCTTCTTCAGAGTTGATGTCTTGTTCTGCCAAAGCAACAGTGCCCTTCTTCAGAGTTGGTGTCTCTTTAGACATTCATTTTTCCAATGTCACTGCTCCTTGAAGTAATTACAGACATCCTTTGCCTTAGGACCCTTGGAACCCTTCTTGAATTTATTCTTTCCAAAATTTCCTGATCCTCTGCTGACTCCACTGGCCATCAATCCAGTAGAGTGACTGCCTATACCAGAACCAAATGCCTTATGGCGTAGCTCTCGAGCATGGAGAGATGAGCTCACATCCTCCAATGACTCTGAGTCCTTTCCAACAATAAGGACTGCACAAAGTTCTCATATGTCGCATGCAATGACACTAATAGGATCAGTGATGCATCCTCATCGTCAATGTTTACATCAATGTTCCTCATGTTAAGCAATATTGTGTTCAACTGATCTAGATGATCCCTCGTCTGAGTGCCCTCAAGCATCCTTAAACCTAACCGACGTTGTTTTAACAACAACTTGTCAGTTAGAGACTTTGTCATATACAGACCCTCAAGCTTGGACACGGTTTCTTTGATGTGTCCTCTTCAACAACCTCTGTGATAATATCATCTGATAAGCACAACATAATTGTTGAATGTGTTTTCTCCTATAGACTAGCTCTCTCAGCAGCACTTCCTTTTGTTGATTTTGACAGTGGACCCCATAATCCCTATTGTTTCAACAAAGCACGCATCTGATCTACCACATATTAAAATTGTTTCTTCTCGTAAACTTGTCAATCTTGACATTTAAAGAAGACATTTTTTATCGGCAGAAAATCTTACGTAGATCCCAAATCCTAGCTTCAATTATGACCTTGGTGCCAATCTACCTTCCTTCAAACATATAAACAGATTTCTTGATAACTCGGCTCTGATACCAAATTGTTATGACGGATCGATCAAGAAGTGATGGTGATTGTGAGTAACTATGAAGCACCAACACTTCAATTTGGGCGCCATGTGCCATGTCTGATACATTTTCGACAGACACGCGACCGACACGCCTCTGACACGACACGCGACCGCCTCGCCTCCGACACGTGTCGGCTGATTAAAGTAATATTATTTAAAATTTTAGTATCCAACACGTTGTCGACGCTCCCCAACATGGCGCCGACACTCCCCGACACTCCTGAACACAATTTTTTAATTTTATTTATTTATTTAAGTTTTCTTCAATGGAAATATTAAATACATGATTTTCATCTTGATTATAATTTATGGAAAATTAGGGATAAGGACAAAAATGGAATATTTTTAAGAATATGACAAATTACATATTTTTTATATGGAGAAGGACAATCGCATAATTTTATAGCGAGAAGGACAAACAGTGAATCCTTAAAATCGGTGAATCTCCCCGGTGAATCCGAAATCGGTGAATTTTGACAATGAATTTCGATGAGTGAATCCCGAAAATTAGTGAATTTCGACAATGAATTTTGAAAATTAGTGAATTTCGACAAGTGAATTTCGGCGGTTGAATTTAAATAGTGAATTTCGAACACAAGTGAATTTCGACGATGAATAAATAGTTTTGTCCTTTATGCAAAAGTTTCAAAAAACTGTCCTTCTACTCAATTGATGAAATATTTTTGTCCTTCTCCTCATTCCCCTATAATTTAACAATTAATACACCGTATCAAGTTTATATGATTCTTGATGATAAATAATCTTTTACACTTCGTGAAATTTTGAAGGTCAATCACAATTTTGTTTCTACTTTTGGCAATGTATGAAGGATTTAATATCTATTTTAGATATTAATATAGTTTACGTATTACATATCTTATATCAGTTTATATATATATATATATATATATATATATATATATATATATATATATATATATATATATATATATATATATATAATAATGTCGACTACTCCACGGACAAATGTGGATTATTTTATTATCACGAGTAAGTTACAATTTACATGCATTACAAATGGTATTTATAACCTTGGAAAATCAACCCTAACTGACTAAACAGTCAACATAGTAAATGACTGAAATATCTCAGAAGTAACCTTCACCAAAACGAAAACCATGAAAACGTGATCCCAAGTAATGCCGAGAACCAACTTAGCAAACCAAACTCGACAAAGTTGATCAACTCACGACTTCCCGGTGAACACCAAATTCAAAGAGACAACCCAATGATGTGTTGATCGTGCCATAGTTTCCACACTGCACTCGGTTGAGTATCACACTCGGTGACCAAACATAGTATCATAGTTTAAGTCATCATTACAAGACATTTCCTTATCCTCCGAGTCAACTCCTACTCAAAATGATCATCACGACATCACAATGAAGCATTTATTACAAACTAACCACTATGACAATAGAGCAACCATAAGTTCATTTCTTGTAGTAACTCATCATGATCTCCCACCACTCCTCATTTTTATTCACATAACACTTCTGAAATCTATTCACAATGAGTCCTCAACCATGTTACCCTTCTTCACAACTATGAAAAGGCCACCGACGCTTCATCTTCTGACACTCATGTAATTACTCAAACTATATAAACTCTTAGCACTAACCTCAACCTAAACATAGTCTTTCCTTACTACCCACACATCACGTAGAGACAATATCTAAGCGTGAAATATTTAAGCCTAAAACCCACAACGCCAATGCCACGGTCTTGTCTCACACCTATCCCATCTTGAACCCATCGAGTCTCTAAAGCTCTTAATCGACTATTGGGAGCATGCTATATTAGTGGAATATACGCCAATTGATTGGCAATTGTTAAGGTGCTCAAGGCTAAATTGAATCATGATGGCTAAGTATTGAAACGTAAAGAAAGGTTGGTGGGCCAAAAGATTTCACCAAAACTATGGTGTTGATTTACATAAACATTAGCCTAGTTGCAAAAGTATTCACTATCAGAATTGTTCTTGCAATTGATTTGACACTGGATATGAAATTCATCAAATTGATACCATTTCTTTCTCAACGGGCATTATGCGTAAGTGTTTATATGTCACAACCAAAAGGACCGGTCAAAGACTATATTTTGTTACTTATAGTTTATATTTCCTTTTGTTAGAGTTTAATCGTTAGCTATAGAATTTGTGAATCAATCTTGATACATTTGATATTTTTTTCATACCACTAATGAACCTAGTTCGTTTGCTATTAGCCGGAGAAATACACCTCATGTATATCAAAAATTAATAAATACATAAAAAAACACACATTTTGTTTAGACTCTAAAATCCACACATACAAGATGACATACGAAGTAGGTTGATAATCATATTAAGGATGGGACATACACCAAGTCAAAACAACATGAGTTTGAATAATTAATTGATTTTAATATTTCTCCCCAAACAATTGAATAAAGAATTTTGACGAATGTTTAGTGCACACAATAAAAGAATAAATAAATAAAAACTCCAGAATAACAAGAATCTGGAAAACTTGCAGTCAGCAGGAAGACCTTGGGGGAACCTCTTCAAATCCTTGCAATAATCATAAATCAAGAATCTTGACTGCAGATATCTCATCCTATTTCTTTCATTTGCATTTAGCCCTTGGTTTTGCCATGCTTGATTATTCAAGGAAGCTGCCGGCGGGTTCTTGAAGACATTTCCATTGATGTTGAGGTTTCTGTAAGAAGCAACAAATGGAGCAAGACTCCAATCAGTTTTTAATCTTCCCCCTTGTGTTGCCCAATCATCGGCATTCCATAAGCTGCAATACATCCTCATCGGCTGGGTTTTAGGGAATGGAATTCCAGCTCCTTCGTTGTTGTTGAATACTCTTATTGGACTGTTATCTACCAAGAATCTGCACAACAATAACAAAAATGCAATACAAATTCAGATGTTGTACAGTAATATGCATTTGTCAAGCAACCTGCTCATACAAGATATCTAAAAATAATAAAAAGATGGAATTGGGGTTAATTATTACATGATGCGTTGAGAATTCCAAAGAATGGAGTAAGTATGGAAGGCAGCAGTAGGGTCGAACCAAAGACGGAATTGTTGTTCTTTGTCTCCTATCCTACTGAACCCATCAGAGTCTCTAAAGCTCTTAATCGACTATTGGGAGCATGCTATATTAGAGGAATATACGTCAATTGATTGGCAATTGTTAAGGTGCTCAAGGCTAAATTGAATCATGATGGCTAAGTATTGAAACGTAAAGAAAGGTTGGTGGCCAAAAGATTTCACCAAAACTATGGTGTTGATTTACATAAACATTTAGCCTAGTTGCAAAAGTATTCACTATCAGAATTGTTCTTGCAATTGATTTGACACTGGATATGAAATTCATCAAATTGATACCATTTCTTTCTCAACGGGCATTATGCGTAAGTGTTTATATGTCACAACCAAAAGGACCGGTCAAAGACTATATTTTGTTACTTATAGTTTATATTTCCTTTTGTTAGAGTTTAATCGTTAGCTATAGAATTTGTGAATCAATCCTGATACATTTGATATTTTTTTCATACCACTAATGAACCTAGTTCGTTTGCTATTAGCCGGAGAAATACACCTCATGTATATCAAAAATTAATAAATACATAAAAACACACATTTTATTTAGACTCTAAAATCCACACCTCATGGAATACGACGCATTACTTAAAAAAAAATTGTGAGCCTGCATTGACCTAACTTGAAATATAGTCTCTGGTGGCGACTGAATATATATTTTCATCATCAGTCATCCCCGTGATGTTCCCCTTTTTCTTACTTTTTTCTTCGTTATGGGTATTTGGTTTTATCTAATTAATTTGTGTCCTTATAACTAAGTGTTTGTTTTGGATGTCCATTTTGCTTTAATTAAGTTCAATATGTGTCATTTTGGATAATTGTCCCATATTTTTAAACACAGGAAGACAAACGCTTCAATTGATAAACCACTTATAAGAAAAGGTTTTTGGGAAATTAAGGATAAGGATATTATCCGGAATATTTTTAAGAATAATGACAAATTTACATATTTTTTATAGGAAGAATGACAATTGCATAATTTTTATAAATGCGAAAGAAAAACAACGGTAATCCAGAAAATCAGTGAATCTCCAGTGAAACCCGAAATCAGTGAATTTCGATGAAAGAATCCTTAAAATCAGTGAATTTCGACAATAAATTTTGAAAATTAGTAAATTTCGACAGTGAATTTAAACAGTGAATTTCGACAGTGAATAAATAGTTTTGTCATTTATACAAAAGTTTCAAAAGCCTGTCTTCTACTCAATTGATGAAATATTTCTGTCATTCCCCTTCATTCCCCAAAGGTTTTTCCCAGATTAAACAATAATGCTAATTAAGGATAGGACTTACACCAAGTCAAAACAACATGAGCTTGAATAATTAATTGATTTTAATATTTCTCCCCAAACAATTGAATAAAGAATTTTGACGAATGTTTAGTGTACACAATAAAAGAATTAATAAATAAAAACTCCAGAATCACAAGAATCTGGAAAGCTTGCAGTCAGCAGGAAGACCTTGGGGGAACCTCTTCAAATCCTTGCAATAATCATAAATCAAGAATCTTGACTGCAGATATCTCATCCTATTTCTTTCATTTGCATTTAGTCCTTGGTTTTGCCATGCTTGATTATTCAAGGAAGCTGCCGGTGGGTTCTTGAAGACATTTCCATTGATGTTGAGGTTTCTGTAAGAAGCAACAAATGGAGCAAGACTCCAATCAGTCTTTAATCTTCCTCCTTGTGTTGCCCAATCATCTGCATTCCATAAGCTGCAATACATCCTCATCGGCTGGGTTTTAGGGAATGGAATTCCAGCTCCTTCGTTGTTGTTGAATACTCTTATTGGACTGTTATCTACCAAGAATCTGCACAACAACAACAACAAAAAATGCAATACAAATTCAGATGTTGTACAATGTATTTATCAAATCAACGTGCTAATACAAAGATATCTAAAAATTATTTAAAAAAGAGATGGAATTGGGGTTAATTATTACATGATGCGTTGAGAATTCCAAAGAATGGAGTAAGTGTGGAAGGCAGCAGTAGGGTCGAACCAAAGACGGAATTGTTGTTCTTTGTCTCCTTTCCCTTGTGCATAAACATTAGTATGCATTGTATATGGCTGCCCAGAAGCATTCCCTAAGAACTCAAAATCAATCTCGTCGTGGTTTGATCCTTGAGATGACAACTGCATTCATTCAAAGAATTGGGAAAACAGGGTAAGCAAATTGATTCGATCACCAAAATTGTAACAAACTCAAAAGCATTTGGAATTTGGAGTACTTACAAAGAAAGTAGTGACAGTTCCAGCTGAATTCCCAGGGACGAGCTTGAGTTGAAGGTCAAATCTGCCGAAAAGGTACTCATTCTTGGATTGGAAACCGGACCCAGAAAGTTTATCGAGAGAAAGAGAAAGCTGTTGGCCTCCATTTTCGATCTTGCCTCGACCTTCACCCCAAGTGATGTCTACATCTTGATAGAAGTTACCAGCTACTAGTGAGGCAGCTGCCATTGCCATGAAGCAAGACAATAGTACCATAAACTGAAGCTTGCTTACCATTTTTCTTATAATATCTTTAACTAATGGAGAGCTTTGAAGAAATTGATGCAGGTAGAGTGAAGAAAATGTAAAGAGAGAATTTAGCAATATATATTTCGAAGTGAAGTTATAAGAGAGAATTTAGCAATATATATAGTATAGGTTGGTATAATTTTGTTAAGGAAATGAGGTGGAAATAGCAGAGCAAAAGGAAGCAGGGGCTGAAAGAAAGCTGGCAATTGCTCATTTTACTCGTGACTATAGGGAAAGGCATATCCGCGTCCCAGTGGTACTACCACTACTACTAGATTCATTGGTTCAAAAAGGGACGAAACGAAAGCTGTACACAGTGAGACATCCTTGATCCATCCAGTTGTTTTTTACGTATATTTAATTCCTTATTGAAGAAACATAGTACCCAAAAAAAACAAAAACAAAAACAAAAAAACAAAAACAAAAACAAAAACAAAAAAATATAAAAAATTAGACAAGGCTATCTATTGAGAGATTTTATATACAGAACGGTTGCCAGGAAAGTTATTATTAAGCAAGATACATTGTAGCCTCTCATTTTTACTCTCTTTCACATAATACATTTTTATCGCATTGTGAGATGTTAGAAATGAGTGGTTGTCAGAATGTACGCCACTTCAGAAACCTTCCTACAACTCTGGCCAGATTTTAAAATTTCACCTATTAAAATCGACCGGACCAACTCTTCCAAAAATCCAACTTTACTCTCCGACCATGGAGTCTTGTCTTATTAATATCTTTTACCCATGATACCGCACGGATAAAATCTAACAACAGTTCTTGATTTAGTAATTGTGTTGGTTTATTATTTTGTCTTTGACATTTCTTCCCTTAGATGCTAGACATGACCGGTTCCGCATCGTATCTAGGTTCGGGACTGGACCCACCGGTTCCGGTTCAAAAAATAACCCGGCCTACCAGCTCATTGACAATGTACGTATAATATTCCAATTTTTTGCAAAAGGCAGATGTGTCGTTATGCGAACACGAAATATTTTTATTCTTTATTTCTTTAATGGAGTTAAGTATTTCATTAATATATATATCCTTCCTTATATGAAAAGAAGGGGGAAAATGCGTTCAAGCTGAGCCGAAGAAACTGAGCCTGGTAAATTCCTCAGGAAATGTGAGAAAACCAACGAAATTTTTAAAGATTGCGTTGGCAGGTGATTTCCTCCTCTTAATTCGGATTGGAGATTATTTTTTTCTCCCCTGTATCCAATTTATCGTAACTGTATGCGTGCCTTTTGTTGGAACCCATTGTTATTGGCTAATTTTAGTCTTCTCATAGCACTAATTTGCTCAGTTCAATTGAAATAACCTAGAGACATTGTTTTTATCTTTATTTTTAGTATAGAGTGCATAGCTGTTTGACAACCGTATATGTGTTCGCGCTGGATAAATGCTTTCGATCACATTTCATGAAACAGTTCGCTATATTGTTGTTTTGAAGACTTTGGAAAAGCAGTGAAGGGGAACTTTTTGCCAGTTTTTAGTTGTTTATATATCTAGATATTGGCTTGTTTTTTACTAATTGACAAATTTATTTGTTCTTCTGTTCGTTTCCCCTTTATAGTCTTCTGTGATGCTTTCAGTATCAGTTAGAAAAAGGTGTAAATCTAGGACATTTGAGTATTTAATTTTATTAAACTTCTTGAATCCTATCCTACATAGCGTGATAATTTTGCTTTCTTGTGGGTATCGTATGGAAAAGACGTTGTTTTGGGTACTTCTGTTTGTTTTGTTCCATGGAAAATCAAAATTTATAGACTTGAATTCCGTCTGTGACAAAGCCATTTTCACTGATTTAGTTTCTATGCTTTCCTTAGATCATGAAGTTAGTTGCTGATATCAATCTGATGTTTGATAGATTATTTTAATTTTGATTATCGTCCTGATTTTAGGGATTTTGGCAAGGAAATGTTTATGCGTTACTGATTGTCATGCCATACACTGCAATACAATTCACCGTTATCCATTATTTGAAGAAACTTGCATCTGGCTCTTCCAAGTCAGGTTTGTTACTTTATGGCTTTGGTCAGTTTCTTTGTTAACCAACTCATTACCGTGTCTTCAACTATGGGTATAATTTAGGTTATGCCCTGCGGTATGATACATGTTATTTTTGTTGCTTTTAATGCGGAAAATCATGTGCGTTTAAATCCATATCTTTAATACTTCAGTGGAGCTTTGGCAGGCTGTGCTGCAAATGTCAGATTATATCCGTTTGATCTTTTAAGGACCATTCTAGCTTCACATGGAGAACTAAAGGTATTACATGCATGTGATTCCCTAAAATCATCCTTGCAATTAATTTCCCAGATTTATTTCACCCTTACTGTGTTACAGTTCTATTTAGGTTTATCCATTCATGAGGTTTGCATTAGTTGATATACTGGTTGTATATATTGGGAAGTGTACGAAAATGTACTTGATTCTTTGCTGATCGTTTTCGGTTTATGGTTTAGATATGAAACTGGTGATCATATCGGTGTGTACTATTATAATCTCGTGAGAAATCATGGCGGTTTTCGAAAGATTGCTAAACTTATCGCTTGGAACTTCTATCCATTCTACCAAAGAAGATGGATCTCTGATTAGTGGTAGCTCGTTGCCACCACCTGGAACTTACTTGCACTCTGAGAACAACACTTAATCGTTTCCTCAAAAATGAAATTATGCTCCTAATGTGTTTGAAGAAACTACATTGTTGATATGAGTATGTAACTTACTCCGTGAATGCATTTCACCACTTTGCTTGCTCTGCCTGCTTTGCATCTGATCCGAGTGAAGCTGAACGTTCAAAATATCTTGCTTCTCCTGATGGAAAGGTTTGTACTTGATTCACTATGGCTCTCGTTCAACTCTTGCTCGATGAATGTTCTTATTGAAATGAATCTTTTATAATGCAGGATGAGTATGCTCAGTGGGTATTTGGATGTCAAAGAATCTTGTTAGAGGTCGTTACGGAATATTCTTTACAACAATCGCCCCTCGATTACAACCTAGATTCTATTCTATATCATCATCTCCAATGTAATTAGTGCTTACTCACCTTCTTCATTCTACGTATTAGGTGAAATGATGAACCCAAAAATGCAATTAATTCTTTCGTTTTCATCTTCT
Organism: Gentiana macrophylla; assembly: GCA_026214975.1. NCBI lineage: Eukaryota > Viridiplantae > Streptophyta > Magnoliopsida > Gentianales > Gentianaceae > Gentiana > Gentiana macrophylla. The sequence continues at coordinate 106,520,897 of CM047809.1, forward strand.
CAATAAATGCATTTATTGTAAGTTGCATGCAGCACTTCTATGGCATTTATTTCAGTTCGATTTTCATTCAATGAAACTCATTACTATATAAATCGATATTTGTTTATTGCTGCAAATGTTTTTGGTTCCTGTAAATGGGTCTTTGCTTCCTACTAGAAATGGTTTTGGTTTTTCTGTTTTGTGTTGTAAGCAAAAAAATCAAAGTCATGCTTTTTGTAAGGCTGCATTCATATTCGATTTGGTGTTGCTTGCTGTTGGTTTCATATGATATTTTTCTCGTCATTTTTCAAAGATTAGTGGTCTAGGGTTTTGAAGAGGTAAACTTTTTAAAAATGCATGCATAAAGATAAATGCTATTGTTCTTTCTGTAGTATAACCATGTGTTTTTTCTTTTACATCTCGATTTCTCAAGGAAAAAGGCCTTGTACCCGAACTAAGTCCTAAGGTGAAGAATATATATAGTCTGCTCTCTTGATCAGGATCTTCAAGGTGCTGCAGCTTCCATTGCCACCATACTCAAGGGAAAAGGACAAACAATTGATTTGGTTTTGGAGAACAAACCCCTTAAATGGTACATAATTTTTTATCCGTCCGGCTGTATCTTTTTACCAATTAACATGATCTTTCTGAATTTTTTAGTAATTGTCCGAAAGTGACATGACCATATTCAAAAAAAGAAAGAAAAAAAATTCACAGTTTGATTTTCTTGTACTTGGGGTCAGTTGTGTTCCTGCTCTCTTGTGTGCAAGTGAAGTCATTTCATCCAAGTTTGATGACTTATGTTTTATAGGGTGTTTAAACGGGCTGCGCGAGTAAACGCTCGAAGCTGATCTTAGTGGTAAATGCTGAATGGCAAAAAGGTATGGTGGTTGTGAAGATCCTTGCTTCGAATGAACAATCCGAGGTCAAAGTAGATGATTTAGAATGACTAGGACTTCCCATAAAAAAAGGAGCAGGGGCCCGGAATTGAAGCGGGGTGAATGCTTCTTCTTTGTTTTGCTTGCATATGATGTTATGAATGGTTTAATTATCCTGGGCATCTGGTTGCCGTGCCTTGTACGGCCGGAACTCACTAGTATATATATAAGTCGAAATATGTATATATTTTTGGGAGAAAATATGATTTCGGATTTTATATTTAAGGAAACTATATCTCATTAGTTCCCATAACCAAAAGAAATCAGAAATTTCTTCCTACATTCTTGAGGGGCGGCGTGCGAGAGATAGTTTAGGGCTGAAAGATTTATTCCAGTTTCTAAGTCAACTCTTAACGGTTTTCAAATCAGAGTAGAACATCATAATCGTCATGAAGAGTGTCGTTTCAACACCAGAAAGTTGGAGTTTTTCCTAAGGTATGTTTCGAACCCTAGTTATGTTCTTGACTGGGTTTGATGGATTCAAACTCATTAATTCGTAGTTTTATGTGTTTAGAGCTTGTGATCGAATATAATTTGATTTTGGATTGATCACATAGGTTTTCTGCAGAAAGATTCAAGTTTTGCTGCAGTTTTTGAGAGTTTGGTTTGGAATAGCTTGCTAGGTAAGAGGATCTTCCTACGAATTAAATTACGGTTTATGTTAAGGTTTGGTATGTTTTTATGCTAGAAATCATATCTTCATGTTGCTTAAGTATCAAGAGCTGTTATGGTGTATAAAAGTCATGTTTTTTTTGCTATTTTCGGAGTATTATGATGTTGAACGTGTTTGGTAACGAGTAGGGATCGTTTAAGGGTAGAAAAACTGAGTTTTGGGTGTTACAGCACTTGGTCCGGACGCACTAAAGCATCGCAGGGCGCACCGTACGCAGAAAGTCCGCTTTTACATTCGGAGGCTTAGTGCGGGACGCACCGTGGCCAATCGCGGATGCATCGCTCAGCAGAGAGTTTCGATGAGCTTCAGTCGCTCAAGTCTGGCGCAGCGAAGATCGATTCCCAGCGCGGGCGACCGCCCTGTTTTTGATGATTAACTTGTTTTAAGCAACAAATCTAGTCTTGAATGTTTTTCTTTGATCTTATAAACATTAATCAAACATGAACAAGCCTTGATTGAGTTTCTGATGCGTTTAGTTCCGGCACCGAATGTACTCTTCAAGGGAGTTGAAGTTCAGGACCGTCGGAAGGGCATGATAGACTTGTGCTTTGATGAACTAGAGTTCATCAATGTCTGTGTATTATATAGGATGTGGTGTCTAGCTGTCTAAATGAGGGAGTAGAGTCGTTAAGGTGAGCTTTGCTTTGAAAACACTTAGGTGGCTAGTTAATGATAAATTATAAGTACATACTTGCATAGTTAAAAGATTAATGTCATGTCACTCTTGGATAGGCACATGTGAACATCGGCTATGTGACTCGTCCGGACAGGTGGATAACTCTATGACCTACTAACGGCCAAATGACAGGGGAACTTCACCTGACGTGTATGCATACCGGGGAAACCCGGGACTAACAGTGCAAGCTACTGTTGGTTGGCAACCATCTCGTGGTGGATAGTCACCTCGCGTAGTGCCCTTGAGTGCTGACATAACCAAGATAAGTTAGGATAGAAACGTTTAGTAATGACATGTTGATGGACATGGAGTGAACTCTATATTGAGTCGGTCTGAAAAAAATGATTTATAAATTATAAAATTTGAATTATAAACCTTAATTAATTTGTAGCTTCTACCTTTTATTAAGTACTTTGTACTTATCTCAAATGCATTGCTTTCTATGTGTTTGGGGGAGAGAAGATGAACAGGTAGATCCGGAGTTCGAGGAAGACTTTGATGACGATATTTGAGGACGCCGATGTTGAAGCGCTTATTTTTTTATTTGTCCTTTATTATCACACTCTAGACTTGTTGTTTCTTTAGGAGCTTTGTTTTTCCTTTAGTTTTCTTTTTGGAGGTTTTTACGTTTCGTTTGGTTTTTCAATGTAATAAATGTTACATTTCTATCTTTAGAATCTTGAGTTTTTATTCTTGTTTGTTGGAAAAATTTATACCCGAGTCTTTTGCTTCCGTTTTTGCTTAACTAGATACGACGTAGTAGATTTGGCATATAATGTGGAATTTATTTTATATTATACGTGCGTAACGTTCTTTTCCGGATAAAACTCGGTGTCCGGAACAGGCATAAAGACGGGTCAATTGGGTTAAAGATATTGACGGTAACATGATTTTGGTTCTTTACTTTATAAAAAGAATATTATATTATTCGCACCTATGTGGCTTTAGGTTTGCATTTTTATTCTATATGAAAGAGGTAGAATATGTCAGTTGGTTCATAACGTTGTAAGAAAGAATGTTGATATGTCCATATCCCATTACCATCAGTTTGATTTGGAAATTATTAAATGGGACATACCAAACCTATCCCGAGGGCACCACATTTATATTCGACCAATCTTAAGTCGATTATTGACTTAAGATTCAACTTTCTACGGTCATCGTGTGATTTCATAATACTGGTTTTGTGCCGTGCCTTTAACAATGCCCTTTTGAGTTTCATGTTAACAAAGATCATACACATGTGCATATAATATCACAATGTCAAAATTGAAAAAAAAAAAATTACAATTGCAATGTCAATAAAAAGCTCATTGTATGCTCAAAGGTTCGTTTGCCATAGATGAAATATCATGTCTCTACATATCAGTGTCGCCGCCGCAATGATGTGGCATAGTGTCATGGCGACAAAAAAAAAGTTTAGGAACTTTCATTATTCTTTGTTAATCAATTCTGTTTATTTGATTTACAAATGTCTATGAAACTGCTTACTTGTTATATGCTTTTATATTTACTTCGATGGAACGAACAATGAAGAAATTAGATAGGAGCATATATAATTTAATCGCCTTTATAACATCGAATAGTATATGGGTCTTATCCGACATCCCAATAATTAGTAATGCATGATTATTTCTTTATATTTAGCTTATGACAGTGAGACAGTTAAATCAAGTCAATCGTAAATGTCACTAAATCCCCCGCTCTTAGGGGGGTGTCCTCAACGACGAGGAACATGTATTCGGGTGTATGCACGACTGCTTCGATCATATAATGAGCCGGTACAAAAACAAAAAAACAGGGTGTCAATATCAATGATGAGTACCGGTAAGGTAAATAGGATAGAATCGAGGCGAACATGATTAGAACCAGAGTAATCACGTTCTAATGACCAAGGATCAAAGAGAGGTTATAGATTTTTGCAATAAGGGTAAACAAAAAACGAATCCAAACCAGAGTATCACGTTCCAATGATCAAGGATCAAAGAGAGGTTATAGATTCTTTAAGCATTAGAGACAAAGAACACAATTAACCAGCTTTGACGGAGGTCGGGCTAAGCCCCGCCACGTGTCATTCCTATATTGATTAAGCATTAAATAAAGACAGATAGAGTACAATATTAATGGCCATGAGTCCCATTTTAAGCCTGAGGGCAGAGCAACACCTCTAGATGAAGATCGGCCTGGCTATCTTCTCATCGACCGCAGTCGATGAGAAGCAACGGGCTTAGCCCGTGCATACCAGAATAACACCTAAGAGACTCAACGCAGGTCGGCATGAGTATCTATTAGGTGAAATAACCCACGTGCAAAACCTACAAGAAAAACATGGAAAGAATCCTAAGCCATAAAGGCTCTGATCCTATATTCAAAATACCGTGATTATCTCTTAAAATCAAGTGATTGACACAGTTTAATCCTATACTTGAGGGATACGAAAATAGAATCCATGATGGACCCGGCACAGCATGCATGCCAGGCACAAGGCCCTCTATATAAACGATTCCAAGAACTATCGGAGACTTGATTCTGATTCATACACACGGATACGTATGAGCCACTTGGGATTCAATATCTCAGGCTCAATCTAAATCATCACAAAACCATCCCCGTTTCACATCTTTTCTAGGTCTTAATCTTGATTCAAATTGTCACTAGGAAATACGGCCCAAATTTATTAATTGACGAAATCCAACATCGTCAAACTTCAAATAAGTTGGTTGTTGAGTTCCATAACGGAGCAAGCTCTATTAAAAGTTGTTATGTGCTCTATGATTAAGGAAATTGGGTAAACCCTTGATAGTTATTTAACATCACTTCTGAAGCTAAAGATGCTCTAACTAAGGTATCAAAGGGTCTAAGTCAATGGCAAATTATTCGGTTGAAATAAAATCCTATTATGATGATTTAGCTTCAGTAGTATACCTCATAACTATTGTTGAGCTACTCTTGGCTACCCTAGGAAGTCGAGAACAAGTAAATGAGTCCACCATTGTTAACCATAACTTCTAGAGCGAGTTCAATGACTTCTCCAGAAGTTAAATCTCAGTCACTTACACATGAAAGGCTTATTGCTCGATTGAACCCTAGGTATACCTCCGTTGGATTGTTGCCCTCTATGAATTTGGACTATGTTCGAACTAATGTTACCATGAACTTTGTTCCAACTCAATACCAGGGTCTGGAACTGGCAGAGAAAGAGGGCAATTCACTAATATCAACCGTGGAAAAGGAGGAAAATTCAGAAGTGGAAAAAGAGGCACGCGAGGGAGGATTTCTAGCAATAGAATGGCCTGTCAAGGTCGAAGCAAGGCTGGTCATATTGTTGTATCATGCTAGTACATGTTTGAAATTCAGTACAACACATCAAGCACACCTCCCAAACTAGTATCTTTGATCGTGGAGCTACTAATCATATTACTTCTGACATTAACAACCTTCGCACACCAGTGATTATCGAGGCTCATGGTGAATTGTTACCAATTAAACATATCGTTACCATAAATTACTCACTAATGACACACCCTTATATTTAAAAACATGCTTCATGTGCCTAAAATTAGCAAACGAAAAAATTATAAGCATTTTAGCACTAACTTCGGATATTTCCATTATCGTTGAATATAATTCTTCTGAGTGTCTTGTTAAAGACAAGATAACAAGAACAACACTACTGAGATGAGTGCTCAAGATGGTCTTGTTAGTTTACTGCCCTGAAATTGTATAGGTTGTAAAGGCGTTATCATTTAACATATAATGAGTTTAAAGTCGACAGAGCACAAATATTAACGAACAGACTTGTTCAAAAAATTGTAATTGCAATCATGCTTCTGTATGTCAACACAATCATAATAGCATAACATGTAGCTCCAATTTTGGTCAAAACACATTCACCAAAGTCACAATGCAAAAATATGGTAGAGTAGAGTCTGACTCAAGTTTGGTTTGGAATAAGCATAATATGTAGCCCAACATTGTTCGTAATGTACTTGACCAAAGTTTAAAACATGGCAGATTACATTCTAATCAAACAAGGTATGTACATGCAAATTCGATGCCCCACTTTGGCCGTAATGCATTCACTTAAGCTTCACATGCTAAAAATATGATAGAATGGAATGTGACCTAATTTTTTGGTATGATAATAGCACAATATATACCGTTAACTATGATCAACATGCATTAACAAAAAGTTTCACAATGAAAACATATGGCATAATGTTTATGACCAATTTTGTAAGGAATTAGCACAAAATGTAGCCCAACTTGGGTCAAAATGTATTCACCGATGTTTATAAACATGATATAACACATTCTGACCCATCGTTGGTCAGAATGTATTCACTAAAGTTCCAAAAAAAAAGGCAGAATACATCTTGACCCAATTTGGGTATGGAATAATCGAAACATGTATCTGCAACATTGGTTAGAATGTGCTCACCAAAGTTTAAAAAAATGGTATAATACATTCTGACCCAGTTTTGTACGAAGTATGCAAACTATATCTCCCCAAATTTGGTTAGAATGCAATTTTCATAAAGTAAAACATGATAGAATGGAATGTGACCTAATTTTGGTATGATATATCACAACTATGGTGAACATGCATCTACCAAAGTTTCATAATGCAAAAATGTTGCGGAATGGTTTATTACCCAAATTTGGTATGGAATGAACACTATATGTAGCCCCCAACTTGGGTCGATATTCGACTATTCGGTCACCAAAGTTTGTAAACATGGCAGAATATAACTTTCAAATAATGGCTGATGTTAAGGCCATATTTATATGATTATTAAGGGTTTATTTCATTATTATTTTCCCCACATTTGCGTAATTTGCATGAGAATTAAGGGTTTAAGTGTAAATATTGAGTAAAGATGATTTTAAGAGGGTTGTATGCAAAATTGATGATTTTAAGTGTTAATTTAATGGAATTATTATTAGTTGAGTTTTATTACATTTTTGCATTGTTTATTTATCATGTAGGTGTTGATTTTCGTGCATATAATGAGGATAAATGAAGCTCAAGTCGAATTATAAGATATAGAGTTGGAATTGGCTTGAAGAAATTGGATAAAGATGAAGAGATCCGATCCTCGGCAGATTCAAACGGGCGTCATCGATCTTGAACGAGCGCCCGTAGTGAATCAAGCGCCCATGCGGCGCCCGTAATCGTATTTTACATTCGAGAGAGTTCAGACGGAGGATGAAGAAGCGTTTACTCGGCGCCCAGGCATTACGGACGGGCGTCGGATATTCGAGACGAGCGTCCGTTGCCGACTTAGTCATAACCGACTCAAAACTCTATATATAGCAAAGCTGACCTCTCTAACCCTAATTCATACCACATAATTGAGATCGCAATTTTACACCAAAAAGCTGCGCCACAAGCCTTTTTACGAGAGATGAACTTCTCCAACCCAACAATCATCTCCAACATGATTGTTGGCTAAAAAAAGCCTTGCGTTGAGTCGACGGAGGAAGCCTATCAACAACACAAACCAACTAGAGAGTTCGATGCTTAAGTTTAGTGAGTTTATTTCATAGTTTTTCATTACTTTGGATCTGTTTTATATTGTTTAAGTTTTATTGAACTAAGATTTGATGAAACGATCTATGTTTAATTTATGCTTGAATAAATTTATGAAAGTCTGTTTATTTGAGTTCTCTTTTATTCAAAGTAATGCATCTAATTGTGTTTTAAGAGATTATGCATGATTAGTTGAGTAAGAGTTTGGAAACAATCTCGTGATTTCGTGTTGATTGCATGTTTAGTTTATTTGAAAAGATAAACGAAACCTTAGGAATTTGATTAAAGATATTTGATTGAATTCGTGAATAAATCACTACTAAAAACTATGTCTTTTTAATCACCGTCTAGTTGGATTGTTGGTTGATAGGTGGAACCTAGTCGCCTTGCTGTGTTTTCCTTTAATTGTTTATTAATCGAATCGTTTAGATTAAGTTTAGTTTAAGTTCTAGTTATATAAACCCTAGTTTCCTGCTTTGTTTTCTCGCACTTTTTCGCTTCATTATAATCGGCTTTCGTCCGCAATAGCAGACGCCTTTCGCCCATTAGATTTAGTTTTCAGACGCTCGTTCACTTTAGTGAACGCTCGTCCGCGTTTTTCTGTTTTCTTATTTTCTGCTTGTTTTTATTTCCTGTTTTAGTTTTAATTCTTAGGTTTAGGTTTTAGTTAGTTTCAGCTTTAGTTTAGATAGATAATTGTGACATAATTGATATAGATTTATATTTGAATCCGATAAACATTCCACTCCCTTAGGACGACCCGTAAACACCCTATACTACGATCCTTATACTTGGGGTGTTTCGGTTTATAAATTATAAAACTAGTTTTTACCGAACAAGTTTTTGGCGCCGTTGCCGGGGAGTCGGTAACGGTTGTCGGATTCTTCATGGACGCTTTTTACGTGTCAAAAGGGTCGTTTTTAGCACGCAGAGTATTTTGGCCGTAACTTTCGGCTCGAGTGTCCGTTTGGAACGCAGGACCCCAATTCGGAAAGCTCGTTCCGACGCCGACGACGTGGTGAACATTCGTAGGCCGTTCAGTGCGTTTTCGAGGTCAAAATCCACTGTTTTCCCCTCCATTTTGGCCCTAGAAGGTTTCAACACGTTTTTTTTTACCGCCCTAGTGCCTTTTCTGCTTTTAAATTTTTTCGTAGGTAGGTTTCTTTTCTTGTTTCGTTTCTAGATCCTTTTCTAAATTCGAAAATAAGATATTAAAAAATAAAAAAATAAAAAATAAAAAATAATAATAAAAAATATATAATAATAATAATAATAATAATAAAACCTTACGAACGAAGCGTTGCTCAACAACTTGAACGCCCGTCCACCTCAATTTGCCCTCTCGAGCGAACGTTCATTCAATCGAACGAAGCGTTCGATTCAACGAACGCCCACTAACACTGGACGCCGATCAATCTGCTCAATCATCACTTCTTTTCTTTCTTCTCTTTTCTTCTCTTTTCTCCTCTAAACCATCTAATCTTTTCTAAACTGTTTCTAATCAACCCCAAAGGGTTGATTTCTTCCTTTCCTTTCTTCTCTGGTTTATGCAAACGCCGAAGTAAGAAGGGACTTCGATCTTTGATCCCGAGCCCGAACGATCTATCCTTAGAAGAAGGCTTCTCCCGATTTGGACAAAATGGCGGATCAAGATCCACCAATTCCAAATCTCGACCCCAAGCTCGCTTAAATTTACTCCTTCAACAAATGCAAGCTCAGCGACAAAGCAGAATCAACAAGTCGGGCATAAATCAACAACTTCAACAATTCCGCTAAAACCGGCTTAATCGGTTGAACCGGGACCCTACACTCCATATCTTAATCAAGATTTTCTCGAGGGACATAGACCTATTCGTCCACCTGATATGGGGGGAGTAAATTTCGACCTTAAAAATGGAGTAGTTGCACTAGTCCAAAATAGCTCTTTCCATGGCACTGCTCAAGAAGACCCGCACGACTTCTTGTCCACATTCGTACAAATCTGTGAAGCAGGCCATTATCCTGGTGTTGATTCTGAGATCGTAAAGTTGAAGCTATTTCCTTTTGCTTTGAAAGGTGAAGCAAGTCGGTGGTTTAAATCGTTGGCACATCATTCTCTCCATACTTGGAATGATGTCAAAAGAGCCTTCGCTCTCAAGTGGGTTTCACCAGGCAAGATTATGGAGATGAAACGGGAAATAGCTACGTTTGAGCAGTTGGAGGATGAGACTGTTGGCAAAGCTTGGGAGAGATTGAATCTCTTGATGAGGAAATGCCCAAATCACGGATATGACAGACATGAGTTGTGGAGGCTGTTCTATAGAGGTGTCTCTCAACCTAATAGAGACTATCTTGACTCACACACTCATGGATCCTTCTTAGGGGAGGTGATGAGATCGCCACTGAGTGGCCGAGACCATCGCCAAGAACAATATGTGGTCGACTCTCGGGAAGACCAATGTTGTTAAGAAAGAAGGCACGCAAGCAATCTCGATACAAAGTCGTTGGTTGCTCGGATGGAATTGATAAGCAAGCGGTGGCCAATCTTCAGACGCACAATTTTCCGATCTAGGAATGCGGTAGGAACCGAGATGACGGAGGAGGTAAACTTAATGGATAATCAAAACCAACCCTTCCGAAACTTCAACCGCAACAGAACTATTCAGATTTCAAAGACAAAACTTCAATCAAGCCAAGTTACCACCTGGCCCTTCAAATTCGAATTCTTTCAACTCGAACTATCAAAGGCCGATTCGAGAACTCCCAAAGGCCTCAAGTGTGGTGGAATCAAACTCGAGAACAATAATCATACCACCTCATGTGTCCTCAACACAAATTCGATGAGTTGGTGGACATGGTGAAGACTCGTCTACTAGTGTTAAAGCAATTGAGAGACAAGTTGGTCAAATGGCGGCACCAACAAGCAAGCGAGACCTCACGGTAAACTTCCGAGTTATACCGAGAGAAACCGAAAGTCGATGTGAATGTTTGCACCGCCATTACACCTCGGTGGGAGTATGGGCAAGAAGAGAGTTGAATGAAGTAACGTTGAGAAGTGGTAAGCAGTGGACCCGGCAAGATGTCGGGAACGAGTAGCCCCTCCCGACGCCATGAGTTCGGGAGGGGAAATCGAAAACTACATGCCAAGAAAGCAACGATGAGGAGCTTAGTGACAATTCTTTGGAGGATGAAAATAATTCGATAACGAGGAAAGAAAGGAAAGTCAAGGGGCGGTACCCCTGACTAAGAAAAAGGAAGAAAAGTTTGTGAGATGGAAGGATAAGGAGGATGAGGCGATAAAGAATCAGGCCACGAAGAATGATAAAGCCCTTCCTTATCCACCAAAAAGGAAGAGAAAGCCCTCACTAACGACAAGCAGTATCGCTGGAGTGAGGAGGATGCTTAGAGACACTCAAGTTAGTATGCCCTTAGCTGAGGTATTGTCTGAAATGCCTAAAATGTACTAAGTATCTTAAAGAATTCTGTGGGAGCAAGAGAAAGCTCAGGGGATGGCTGAAGAAGTGTTTCGAGAAGATTGCGCAATGGTTTCTGAAAGTCATTTGTTAAGCGAGGTGACCTGCGGACCTTCAATATCCTGCGAGATTGAAGGCCATTTGTTCGAAAATGTCTTATGCGACTGGGGGCCTCTATTAATGTGATGCCATTAAATGTATGCAAGAAGCTCGGGCTAGATAAAAGAATGCGAGAACGCCCGATTTCTCTTCAGATGGTAGATAAATCTAGCCGGACTGCAGCCGGTTGTGTAGCTAATGTGCTCCTTCAAGTTGAACATTTAGTCTTCCCTACCGACCGGGTTATTCTAGACTATCCACGATAAGGAGATGCCTCTAATTCTAGGCCGAACCTTTTGGACACTTCCAATGCTCTCATCGACTTCTGCAAAGGACTGATTACTCTTAGAATCGGTGACACATCCATCACCTTCACACGAGGGACAAGTCCTGAAAGAACCATAACTGATGAAATATCGTTTGTCGAAGCTTATCTATGAGGACGAAAAAAGATGCCTACTTTGAAGAAGCGAGATGAGTTGATGAGAGATAGGTGTTTTTGAAGTCATGGACATTGAGGATCCGGTGATGCGGACCACCTTCTAATTCATTTCAAGCCGTAGGCATTGACGAGTCATCTTCACTCGCTCACACTGGGCTGTTATTGAGTTAGAAGCATGGAGATGCCCAAAGAACAAACGATGATTTCAAAGAATCGAGTCGTGAAGACTTCATCCTGGTGAAGAAGAAGCTCGATGGGTAGTTGGGACGAGGTAGAGTTTTGGAGAGAAGCTACTCATTGGGAAGTTGATGATTGGGAAGAGTCGCGAGAAGAGCTTAAAGATGAAGAGTTAAGAAAAATGATCGATCACAAGAGAAAAGGAAGCAAGTGTTGACCGGAGGATTCCGATGGATGATTTGATCCAAAGATCTTTCGGGTTGAGCCTCGGGAAGATGAGGTGTTCTCATGTCAACCACTTCAAGCTCATAAGGAGAAAGGTGGCCCGTTAAAGTCTAGTATTGAGCAACCACTCACCGATTTAGAGCTTAAAACGCTTCCAAAACACCTTAAGTATATCTTTCTTAAGGATGGAGATAAATTGCCTTTGATCATTTCATCGAAACTCGACCAAGAGCAAAAGCACGGTGATAGAAGTGCTTAAGAAAAACATCCTCGCTCGGTTGGCAAGTGGGTGATATCCGAGGATCACCTTGACATATGCATGCATAAAATCCGAACGGAGGAGGGAGCTAAAGGTAAGACAACCTCAAGGAAGGTGAATCCGCATATGCAAGAGGTTGTCAAGAAGGAGGTTATAAAGTGGCTTGATATGGGCATCATCTATGCAATCGCCGACAAATGAATGGGTCACCCCTACTCAAGTTGTGCCAAAGAAGGCGGAATCACAAATAAAAAGATGAAAAAAGGGAGGAAGTTGCCTTACGACTCGTGATGAGCCTCTGAGTCTCAGATTGACTATCGTAGACTTAATGAGGTGATCGCCAAGGACCACTTTCCCTACCCTTCATTGACCCGACTAATTGAAAGGCGAGTGGTCACAAGTATTATTGTTTTCTGTCACGGATTTTATCAACACAAAATAAACAAGTAATAATCCGGTTAACCTCAAGTATAAGGATCGTAGTAATAGCGGTTAATGCCGGGTCGATCTTACGGGAACTAAACGATTGTGATTTCTAGTTTTATCTAACTAACCTATGTCACGATTACTAAGTTGAATAGCGGATAAAACTAAACGAAAATCGAAAGCAAAACTTAACTAAAACGTAAAGCTGGGACGAAGAGATGATCTAAAGCCAGGAAAGATACGGGTCTGCGAACCAATTTAAACTAACTAATCTAAGATGCAGATAAAAGTAAACAAACTAGACAAATTCAAGCTTTTAAGGATTTAAATCAAATTTATAACGAGCAAACGAGATTGATCCATCTATCCAACAAGCATTGATTCCCTATCTCGATTATATTGCGTTTTTATTCAGTTGTGATTCACCTCACCTAAACATGAACCCTAATTCCTTAGAAAGTTCATCTATCAATCTATTATCTTCCGATGTAAGATTAACGCGTTTAATAACCAAAGGTGCAAACTTTGTGTTTATAATCTAGTAATCGGACCTATTAACTTCCGTTATGATAAATTCAATTACTATTCTTATTCATGGTGATCTAGGTTTATTAAGACTTCCATCAACAATAAACAATCAACACATGCATATCTTCCGATATAAGAGCAAATTAAACATGAATAAGCATGAATAAGAAACAACCTTTATTAAAAACTCACAGATAATCGAAGAAAACGAAATCAACAATTGTTGGACGGCTTCACAATACTCGTTTGATGAAGCTTTTAGCCTCTGAACATCCTCAAAGAACTCAAATTTGCGAAGCTTGATTGCATAAAAAGTAACTAGTGTTTAATCCAAACTAAGAGCATAAAAATAGGAATAAAAGATGAAAACGCAGCCTAAAGCCGCCCCTAGGTTTAGGGTTTTGAATAATGTGAGTATGATCATCTTTTGTGGAAAACGACCCGACTATATATAGATTTCAAAGTCGGTTCTCGCTTAAATCGCCACCGGACGCCCGCCTGCAGTTCTTGGGACGCACGTCCATTCTTCACATGAACTTCAAATCGGGCCGAAGTCGCGACCAAACGCTCGTCCAGACGGCGCCCACTTCAACGCCCAAACATCTCGAATCAACTTCCCATATGCGGACGCTCGCTCAATTTCATCAGACGCCCGCCCACTGGGACGGGACTCGACGCTTGATCCAATATGGTGGATTCGATTTCTTTATCTTTATCTCCTTTTAATTCGATGTAAATCATCATTATCTCTTCCTCTTCAATCAAATCCGACTTGATCATCTTTGAATCACCTCTTGAGCTCGAATTTGTGCTTCTATGACACATAAAAATAACGCAAAATGTAATATATTTCGAATAATCATAAAAACATACTTAAAACACACAAATTAATCCTATGTTGCGAATAACTTATTTAAAATACCATTTGCTCAATAAATCCATTAACCGCTCGTTTCTTATACAAATTCATACAAATATGAGAGAAAATAACATAAAATATAGCGTTATAAATCGTATAAATTCACCCTTAACAACTCCCCACACTTAAGCTTTTGCTCGTCCCGAGCAAAACAAAACAAAAGTTAGGCTCGAGAGAAGAACAGCATCTAAAGCGTGCATAACACATATCTAATAATCGAAGTTCACCTTGTGCGCGTGCATAGCCATAATAAACTTCCACTATATCCAAACTCGAGAAACTCAAGCAAAACTAGCTAATACCCCTTGTAGACTAGTAATGAAGGACACTCATAAGATGCACCCTACAAACGTGACATATCCCGAAAAGAATGATCGAATATATCTAGGGCCTTTCTGAAATACTCAGAGGATAATCCCTACAACATATCTGTCAGTTTCTACTGGGGATAAGATAGACGATAACTTAGTCTTATATACATTTCATAACACTTTATCAGTTGATTTAACTTTTCACTTAAAACACACATCGAATGAGCTCTTGCCTGTCATAGCGAGAATAGGACATTTCGAGATAATACCCTACCTTACTCCAATCATAAGGCAGCTTCTTCTGACTGTCGTGAGCTTTTAGTCATCATAGTGGTATAGGACATACGTGGTATACCCTACCTCACTCAAATCATCGACTAGCTTTCGACACACACAATTAATTCATTTAATTCAACTTCTTCAATTGGACAATAGTTACGTGTACTTATCACATTCAAACTTCAGATATTCACAAGATCTCATACTTTGGATCTAAATACAAACTATCATAAATCTCACGATATATACGTAGCACTAAGCACATGACTTACGAGAAAATCAAAACCACTAATCCAAAAGGGTATAACTTTATAAATTAGCTCATCATTCACTATGGCTCGTGAAAAAATAGTGTCGTGAAACATCTAACTTACCAAATATATGATACATTTAATCGAATCGCCTACTCGGGACAAAAAACAAAAACAACGTTGTCGGAAAATTTCAAAAATTTTAGCTCATTTGCATAGAAACATTACGAATTAAGCAAATGTGTAGATACATATCGAAACATTCCCTCCCCACACTTAAAAGCAACATGTCCTCATGTTGTGCAAAACGAAAGAAAAAGGAAAAGACTTAGCCGATTTAAATCGAAACTCGAATCGTTGGTCGTGCCAGAGCCTTCATAATGATATCAAGAATGCGTAACTGGACAATGTAGATACACCGCACGTCTTAGACAAACATGGAACCATCTCGGGAAAACGGGAGTCATACTAACATGAAAAGATATATCAAAAATCAAGATAAAGCAAAGTGAGAGCACGCAATACATCCAGAAAGTTGAAACACAGTTGAAATGAAAGTACGCGCGCCTTATGGCTTACATGATCCATCGAAAATAAATAGTAACAATATCAAAATTACAACGAACCTTATAAGTAAAAATGTCAATACAAAACAACCAACGTGAAAATAGACAAATAAGATCAAGGTTGGCTCGGGTGCATGAGAATCATCGGTGGAGGATCGAGAGGAGGTCCGGAAGGTGGTGCCGTAGCCCGAGCCGCCGAAGTCAGCCGCTCATCATCTGAAGATGACTCAGAGTCGTGTAGAACATCCGCAATGACCTGCTCAATCTCATCAGCAAAGAGATAATCAACGGAGCTCGGATTGAAAATCCTGTCATCCCTCGGTTGCCGGCCTTCACATATACACTGTAGGATCGTCAAAATGTTGTTCTGTGCATCCCGAATATCACCGAGCCATTCCCGGAAACTATTTGCCATGCTTAACCGCATCCCGGCGGGAGATAAAGGAGGAAGGAGGATGCACGGGCGTTGCCGATGAACCAGGCTCGGAGGTGCCTCCGCTCGAGAATGTCCCGAGGGCTTACTCTTTTCCTTTGTAAAGGCCTCGGGTTCTTCGGCTTATGATCCGCCCCAAACTCAGGCACACCGGCATCGAGGCACAAACTGTGGATCAAATGAGGGACGATCAAGCTCCGTGTATAAACCTTCTGATTGATCGAGATCTCGTCATACAATGCCTGTCCCACATCCACATTCAAGCCAAATGTCAACGCATACAACATGCCCAGGTCACCTATATGAAAATGTGTCAAGTTGTTCTTAGGCAACAACCGACACTGAATGAATCGACACTGGACCTTCCAATCCTCCGTCCAGGTCGTGGTAACCAACTCCTTCCGGTCTCCTCCCGGTCTCAACGCCCGAGGCCACATCCGGGCAAACTCTCAATCTCAACTCCTCCAAAGGATCCTGCCCCAAACTCGCTACATGCACAATCTCCTCCTTATAATCCCGACCTCGAAAACCGCTAAGTTGTATTTCGATTAATCACCTCCGTGTAAAGGAACTTCTACCCCTCGAACCACGACTACCTTTGTCCCCAAGTCGGTTTCGAACAGTTTGCATAAAATTCCCGAACTAGGGAGCTATTCACCGGGGTAGTCGGGATTGTCATCAAGGCTTCCCATTTCCTATCCTTAAGCAACTTAACGAACCCCGGATCGACCTTCGCCTCCAAAATAGCCCTCTCAACCAACATGTTTCTCTAAAAGTAATGTTTAGTATAAACTTCATGGGCTCAGGGTTCACGAATCGACGAGGCAATGGCATCGGGCAACGGTTTTAGATTTCTTTCTAGGAGGGCTGCCCCAGTACAAGCGGTTCCTCTTCCCGGTAGCATCGACAGTTTCCTCGAATTACTAGGCGAACCTCCACCTTCTCGAACTCTAGGCATCCGTACATCAAAGGCACATCATCATCCGTCTCGGACTCCGAGGTTGGCTCATCTCTTAAGGTCGCCCTAGTTTGGGTGGCTCTAGGGGGTTGCCCACGAATACTCACACCCTGGTTAGGATCAACTAAGGCAGGGTCAATCTCTTTACGCTTTTTCCCTGCCTCCCGGGCCACTTTCTTACCATGCCTCTTCACGACTGTCTTCTTATGAACCATTTCCACGCCTAGTCTAAACCAAACAATCCGAATGTGCACAAAAGATACCCGTTTAACATCCAAAGCGGGATTTCAAAACAACCAAACCACAACCACCACCATAACCATCACCAAACAATCCATCCATCACCCATCACAACACCACATCACCAAAACAGAGCAGAAAGAAACACCAAAACCAAAAAAAAAAAAAAAAACAAATTAAGGTAACATTCAAGAAAACGAGCCGACCCAAAGATCGAACTCACAAAAACGTGAATGAAATCTAGAAAAGTTGTTACTAACTTACCGAGTAGGGTGAGTAGATGTTGATCGAGGTGAAAACGAGTACAAACAACACAAAAATGACCTCCAAAATCAAATTTTTCTTCCAAAAAGTCGGACTGCAATGGGGTCTGATTCTCCAAAAATATCGTGTTTTGGGGGATTTGGTTATGAAAATCAAAGAGAGGGTATCAAGGGCGGCCTGTAGCACTTTGAATCGCTCAAAACGGTTTAGAATTGACGATTTTAGGGCAAAAGGAGGGAGAGAAACGGTTTTCCTTTTAAAATTTACGAAAAGTGAAGGTTCACTCAAGAAGGGTATATATGCGAGAGGTTGGGACGCTCGTCAACTCGGTGGACGGGCGCCCACTGGAAAGACGGATGAACCGGACGGGCGTTCGATTTATTAGACGCTTCGCCCAAGAGTTTAAATCACATCTGAGATTGGAGGAATAAAGCGAGACGGGCGTCCAGGCTTAGTGGACGCTCGTCCTAAAATTGGTCAAGGCGGACGGGCGTCCAGAGTTCTGGACGGGCGTCCAAGCAGTATAAGTGCAAAAATTATAAAATTTCCATACAAATCAAATTCAAAATTGCCCTTCTTATTAAACTTATATAAAACTTCAAAAATACAAATAAAAATCAAATGAAGTACATAAAATTACTAGAAAATAAATAAAAGCAGATGGAAAACAAGTGGGTTGCCTCCCACTCAGTGCGCTTTTGTTTTACGTCGTTTGCTCGATTTAAACATCCTAAGAACGCTAGTCATCATAAATGTCCGACCAATCGATCACTCGAATGAGACGGCGGAGCATGTCAATCGCCGGAGGAAGTCATACTCATCTTGTAAACCCCGGTCCTCACCAAAATTACATCAACACCTCGAAAGTGCTCACTTGCAAAGACTAGCGCTTAAATCGGTCAAAGATCGGATCATTGAGGATGGTGTAAGGACGCCCTAGAGCTGCTCAGTAACTCCTCGGTAGTAAAGTCTCCACCTCCCGAACAACGGGAACAATGAGAACATAGGTGACCGTCTTGACGCGGGTACTAATGTCAAAATCTACGTGCAAAAGCGATGGTTCCTCCCGGTCCGTCATCTACTGATGAATGAGTGGAATCCTCCTAAGGAAAGGTAACTCCTCCTGGTTGAACACGAAATCCATATCTAGAAAGCACAACTAACTGACTGATAAAAAAACAAAAACTTAATAGGGCTAAAACTGAATAAACTAAACTTAAATACTAACACTATCAAAGCATAAAACAAAAACAACTAAAAAAAAACGATATCTAGGTTGCCCCCTAGTGGCGCTTTTGGTTAATGTCGTTAGCTCGACACCGTTTAAAACTCACCTGGATCGGGCCATTTGACTTTTCTCGCCACCCACACCCGTGTAAGCTCGATCATGAGTGTGCTGCAGAAATAAGCATCTCACACATGGGGTGAAATCTTTAATAGCTTTCCACATACGCTTGAACTTCCCATGGGTGACCTCTCATCCTCTCGAGCCCTCTCGATGACGCTTCAACCGACGCCCTTTCAAACTCTTCCATATCAAAGACTACACCGCTAGAACTTCTTCGAAGGGTCACTTCCGTCATCCTCGGAGAACAAGTCGGGTGATAACTCGCTAAAGTCTTCGACTCGCGGAACACCACATCCGAGAATATCGAGAAATTTAACAATCAAAGATGTCTCTTTGGGTTCACCAATATAGTGTTTGCACCTTTGACCGTTGACTCAAACGGTTCACCACTATAACCACGAAGTTCTAGAACGCCCCGGAATGATTTGGAGAATCTCGAAAGGGCCGGACCAACGTGTTCTTAACTTTCCAGAAAGCAGATGTAACCTGGAATTATATAGAAGAACTTGTTCGCCGACATGAAATTCTCTTTTCTTAATCTTAGCATCGTGGAGTAGCTTCATCTTATCTTTACTAATCCTCGCACTTTCATAGGCCTGGAGTCCAATCCGTCCGGCTCATGTAAGCTGCTTTGTGAGTCGATGTTTCCCACAAGATTGGGAATCAAAGTTGAAACTTTGTAGCCCAATAAGCTCTATGCTCTAACTCGACAGGCAGATGACATGGTTTCCCGTAGACCATTTGATATGGTGATGTACCCATGGGGGTCTTATAGGCGATTCTATATGCCCACAAGACATCATCCAACTTTAGACTCGGGCTTTCCTATGATCATAATGCTTCTCAGGATCTTCTTAATGCTCAGGTTGCTCTTTCAACCTCGACCACTAGTCATCGGATGATATGGTGTGCCAATTTTATGACGAACACCATACTTCTCAAGTACTTTCTGTGGGTCGGTTAGTAAATGCGTCCCTTCATCATCGATCAAGGCACGTGGACATCCAAACCTCACGAAGATATTCTTCTTTAGAAATTTCATCACCGTCTTATGATCATTGTGAGGAGTGGCTTGGGCCTCCACCCATTTAGACACGTAGTCCACGCAGACTAAGATGTATTTATTACCGCAAGATGATGGGAATGGTCCCATAAAATCGATACCCCATACATCAAAGACTTCGTGATTCGAGGATGGGTTTTAAAGGCATGTCAAAATGCCTTGTCGAGTACCGGTTCTTTGGCACCTATCACAAGCTTTACTGAAAGCTTCCGTATCTTTAAAAATCGTAGGCCAATAGAAACCGGATTGAAATATCTTAGCAACGGTTTTCCAAGGACCAAAGTGACCTCTGTGGGTCCTTTGTGGGCACCGCTCAATGATGTCACGTTGCTCAGATTCTGGAATACATCTCCTAAGCAAACCATCTTTACAGATCTTGAAAAGATAAGGTTCATCCCAAACGAAATATTTTAAATCCGAGAAGAACTTTTTCTTCTCCCGATAAGACATCTACGGATCGAGATAACGGCCATGAAGGTAGTTTACAATGGAAGAATACCATGGAACATCGGGAGCGCCATCGATCAACATGATGTTCTCTACAGAGGAAAGTAAAGATCTATATCATCCGGTTCATCCTTTTCCTCACTTAACATTCTAGAGACGTGATCCGCCACTACATTTTCACCGCCTTTTGTCCTTAATTTGAACGTCAAACTCTTGTAGGGTCAATATCCAACGTAGTAAGCGGTTTAGCCTCTTTCTTAGTCATCGATAACGCAGCATAAGCGGCGTGATCACCCACACGATCACTTGAGCTCCTAACAAGTAACTACGAAACTTGTCCATAGCAAAGACTACGGCTAGTAGTTCCTTTTCGATGGTAGTATAGTTAACTTGAGAGGGTTCAATGTGTGACTTGCGTAATAGATAATTTGGAACTTTCCCTTGATCTTTTGCCCTAGAAAAGCACCAACAAAGATAGTTTGATGCGTCGCACATAAGCTCAAATGGTAGGTTCCAAAAAGCGATATAAGAATCGGAGCAGATATTAAACGATCCTTAAGCTCCTCAAACGCTTGCTTGCGCTCTCATCAAAATTAAACTC
The DNA here is from genome assembly GCA_026214975.1 of Gentiana macrophylla. Lineage (NCBI taxonomy): Eukaryota > Viridiplantae > Streptophyta > Magnoliopsida > Gentianales > Gentianaceae > Gentiana > Gentiana macrophylla. Next base: position 106,541,984 of record CM047809.1, read on the forward strand.
AACGTCTTCCTTTAGTAAAGTGGACGGGGGCTTGGCTATCTTGGAGAAATCTTGAATGAACCTTACTGCAGAAGCCGACGTGTCCAAGAAAGCCTCTCACTTCGCGCACATTTTTAGGATAGTTCATCTTCTCGATAGCTTCTACTTTTGCCTGTCAACTTCTATACCTTTGGCGGAGATCTTGTGGCCAAGAACTATTCCTTCATCTACCATGAAATGGCATTTTTCCCAATTAAGTACTAGGTTCTTTTCCACACATCTAGATAACACCTGATCAAGATTGTCAAGGCAATCATCAAAAGACTGACCAAAAACCGAAAAATCGTCCATAAAAATCTCCATACACTTTTCTACAAGCCGTCAAAGATGGCTAGCATACATCATTTGAAATGTAGCTGGGGCATTGCAGAGACCGAACGGCATTCGCCTCAGAGGCGAATGTACCATAAGGGCAGTGAAGGTGGTCTTTTCTTGGTCATTTGGATCAATGGGTATCCGGAAATATCCACGAATATCCATCTAGAAGCTTGATAGAATCGTGCCCCGCCAGACTTTCGAGCATCCGGTCAATGAATGGAAGGGGAAAGTGATCTTTCATGGTTACCTCATTGAGCTTTCGATAATCGATGCAGACTCAGTAACGATAACAAGCCTCAATGCAATTTCTCTCCTTCTCATTCTTCTCAATTGTAATTCCCTTTTTGGGGACTACGAGTCGGGGACACCCACTCACTATCAAAGAATGGCGTATATGATACCCATATCTAGAAGTTTAATGATTTCTTTTTAACCACTTCTTGCATATGAGGTTGAGCCTTCACTTGGCTGTCTCGACACACTTGGCGCCCTCATTCGTCTTGATCTTGTGCATGCAGATGTCGGAGATATTCCCCGATATCTCCTACTTGCCAACCAAAAGCTTTTTCATTCTTCTTCAAGACGTTGATGATTTCATTTCCTCCATGACGGGAAAGCTTAAGATATGATTAAAGGAAGCTTGTCGCCTTCTCTTAAGAACACATACTTAAGATGTTTAGTAACGGCTTCAACACCAAATCCGCAGGGGGCTTCTAAACTAGACTTTAGATCTCCACTTTTCAACTCAATATCATTGAGTTTACTCGTGGTCCCACCGCCAAAGCTTCTCCTTCCAAATGACTCTTCCACAAAATCACCGCTAGTTGATCCAGATTCACCCTACCATGAGTATTCAGATTATCAACTAATCGCTCATATTCTCGCTTCTACGACCATGACTTGCTTATCCATATAGTCGGTGAAATCATCCATCATATAATCAATGGATAAACCGGTTGGAGGGCCGAGGGTACTTGAATGGACTTTAAGACATTGTAACTCACCTCTTGATCACCAACTCGGATAGTCACTTGCCCACCATCGCAATCGATGAGGGCTCTAGAGCGTAGATAAGAAAGGTCTTCCTAGAATCAACGGAACGTTTTAGTCTTTCTCTATATCTAAAACATACCAATCAACTGGAAAGGTAAATCGATCAATCTGAACCAAAACGCCTTTTAGATTCCCAAGCTTTCTTGAGGATCTATCCGCGAATTGTAAACTCATAGTAGTGGGTTCTAGAAGACTTTGTAAACCGAAATTTGCTTGCATCTGAGACATTGGCATAAGGCTTATAGAGGCACCTAGATCACACAAAGAATTTGGGAAGACTAGACCTCCCATTAATACTGTAAGTAACGAATTTGCCAGGGTCACCTCTTTTAATTGGTAAGTTTTCATAATTAATCATGGAACAATCCTCACCAATCGCCTTTCCATGCTCTCGCTAATTTCTTCTTCAAGACACAACATCCTTGATAAATTTTGTATACTTAGGCATCTCGACTAAGACATCCGATAATGGAAGATTCACCTGAGTATTTTTCAAAAGGTTTAGTACCTTTTCATACTTCTTATCCTCAATCAAAGGAATGTTGTTCTTTCTCGGTGGAAATGGAAGTTTCTTAAGGTCATCCTCAGAGAAAACCTTTTTCGAGGATGCACTGACAGCTCTGTCTTCCAGATCCTTCCAACGAACAGTTTTTTCAGATTTCTTAGTAGTCGGGGGATCAGCCTCCTGACTTTCGCTTGCTTTTTCAGTCCTCAAAGGATCAGCCACTTGAGGATCACCAAACTCTTCACCTCTCAGGGGATCAGCCACCTGAGTTTTCTCTTGCAGTTGAGGGGAGTGTAGGTGCTCAGCTTCCCCTCCTGCCTTATCAATGGCAGGAGGGGCTAGTGGTTTCCCGGATGGGAAGGACCACTAACTTGTGTACCGCTCCTTAGATTCATTGCACTGGCCTCCTCCTTACCGTATTGAATTGATGGCACGAGGTCAGTACATGGGCCTTTGTTCAAATCAGCCTGAGCAACTTGACCACCCTTTGGATTCTTCTCGTGAAAGCTGGCAACGCCCTGGGGTCTAGAAGCCAACCGCTCACCTGGCCGGTTGCCCAATTTGTCTCTCAAGATTCTTCATCGATCTACTTTGCTCTTCCAACTTAGCCTCAAGATTTGTAGGTTGGGAGGGGCCTTGAGAGTTTTGGAGATTCGAGCATGTGGTCGGGTGGGCCGACTTTGAAATTGAGAATTTGAATTGGAAGGCCAATTTCGATTGAATTTTGCGTAGGATTGGAAAAATTTGAGTTTTGATTCTCGATTAAACCAGTGGTTTGTTGAAATTCGATTCAATTAAAATTCGAGTTGGGATTGAAATTTGAAGATGGATTAAACCCTTGGTTTTGAAAATTGCCCCGGCCTGAAACCGATTGAACCTTTGATTGTTCTCGCCATAGAATGCATTCACTTCCGCATTCTCGTCCGTTCATAGGCGGGAATTTAGAAGTGTCTTGTCCATAGTCATGAAAAACATTTACTTGATAAGGTGCAGGGGATTAAATTGACATTGGCCATTCATATGGCCGGTCCGACAAACAATTTTTTCGCAATACTGAACTCCGAGGGTTACGTGGAAAAGAGGAAGTTTGATTTATAGGATTGGAAACTTGAGGTGGGGCCATCCGCACTGCAAAGATGGCAATCAAACTTTGTAAATTGACTTCCTCAACCTTGGGAGGAGGAGGTGCTTGAATTGCTTGATAAGAGGGGCATAGTTATATTTTGCAATGTCCTCAAACAATGCCCATCCTCATCAAAGCGTTTTCGTAAATGCCCCGCCAGAGAGCTATTGACCATGCCTTTTGTAAGCTCGGTCAATCCACTGAAGAATGTATTGACTTGCCTTTCCAGTGGCAAGCCATGGTGGGGGCATTTTCTAAGAAGGGACTTGAATCTCTTCCAACACTCGAAGAAAGATTCATTCTCTCTCTGATAAAATGTGAAAATGTCATTTAAGCACTGGGCTGTCTTTGAAGGTGGAAAATATTGACTCAAGAACTCCTTTTCGAGTTCTGCCCAGGTGGTGATAGATTCAGACGGGAGAGAGGTGTACCACTCTTTGGCCTCCCCTTTCAACGAAAATGGAAATAGTTTAAGTTTGATAGCATCCTCACTTACTCCTTGGATGCGTGTAGTGTCGCATATCTCTAAGAATGTGTGTAAGTGGGTATGGATTCTCCGATTGGTAGCCGTGAAAAATTGATGCGTCTTTGCATCATCTGGATAAGTCCCGGCTTCACTCAAAGGTTTGTGCAAGAATGTCATTTGGAATAACAATAGCCGGGTTGACTTTGACTTTCGCTGGCATGGCGTAGTCCGCCAATGTACGTCTATTATTAGCGGCCATTATCACAAAATCGGTGATTTCTCTTGCTAGTTGTTCTTCAAGATCTCGCTCGCTCACATGCGCGAGAACGCAGAACGGAAATTCCGCCGCTTGGCCGGACTATGGTTCGCTTTTCAAAGTCGAGGGGTGTATATTAACGGTCCTTTTGACTCGAGTTTGCATAAACCGGACCAAAAACAAGTGGAACAAAACCTAAAACTAAGAAAGTAAAAGCCTAAACTAAAAATTAAAAGCCTAAAGAGAGGAATGGGAAAGAAGAAAAGGAAACAAAAGTGTTAAGGAAAACAATACCGGACGGACGTCAAAAGATTGGACGGGCGCCCAGATGAAATTGAGATCGGACGGGCGTTTAGTAGTTTAAACGCCGTCTGAATGCGACGAACACCGAACGGGCGCGTCAAAGCTTATGGGACTTCGTCTAAGTGGATGAACCCGCAGCGTAATTGATATTTTCCAATGGACGGGCGTTCAATTTCATCGACGCCCGCCCACCTGGACGGGACTCGACGCCACCCAATATGGTTGATTTCGATTTCTTTATCTTTATCTCCTTTTAATTCGATGTAAATCATCATTATCTCTTCCTCTTCAATCAAATCCGACTTGATCATCTTTGAATCACCTCTTGAGCTCGAATTTGTGCTTCTATGACACATAAAAATAACGCAAAATGTAATATCGCTCGAATAATCATAAAAACATACTTAAAACACACAAATTAATCCTATGTTGCGAATAACTTATTTAAAATACCATTTGCTCAATAAATCCATTAACCGCTCGTTTCTTATACAAATTCATACAAATATGAGAGAAAATAACATAAAATATAGCGTTATAAATCGTATAAATTCACCCTTAACATTTTCTCGATGGATACTCTGGTTACTTCCAGATAGCCATCGACCCCAATGACCAAGAGAAGACCACGTTTACGTGTCCATCTGGTACTTTTGCTTTTCGTAGAATGCCATTCGGTCTATGCAATGCAACCGCGACTTTTCAACGGTGCATGTTGGCCATTTTTGATGGACTTGTGGAGCAATGCATGGAGGTCTTCATGGATGACTTCTCAGTCTACGGCGATAGCTTTGATGAAATCTTAAAGAACCTAGATATGGTACTCCAACGTTGCGTTGAGAAGAATCTGGTGCTTAACTGGGAGAAATGCCATTTTCTAGTTGATGAAGGAATAGTTTTGGGACACAAGGTGTCCAATGCTGGTATTCAAGTTGATAAGGCTAAGGTCGAAGCCATTGAAAGGATGACGTACCCTAAGACAAAGGAAAGAGGTACGAGGTTTTCTAGGTCATGTTGGCTTACACAGCGGTTTATTCGAGACTTTTCTACGATTGCCAAGCCTTTATCAAATCTCTTGAAAGAAGATGTCGATTTCTTGTTCGATGCGAAGTGCAAAGAAGCTTTCAATTGTCGAAAGACAAGCTTATCGATGCCTATTTTAGTTGCACCATTGGACCAAGCCTTTCGAGTTGATGTGCGATGCCTCTAATTACGCCGTGAGGCGCAGTTTTGGGTCAAAGAGTTGATAAAAGGTTCAGCCCATCTATTATGCGAGTCGTACCTTGAACCCGGCTCAATGCAATTATACTACGACGAGAAGGAATTCGTAGTCGTGCGTCTTTGCCATTGACAAGTTTAGAAGCTATCTTCAGGGTCTCAAGTGATTGTATGGACAGATCATGCACTTTACGCTACCTTATGGATAAAGCGGATGCCAAACCAAGGTTACTTAGATGGATTTTAATTCTACAAGAGTTTGACCTTGTGATTAAAGATAAGAAAGGTAGTGAGAATATTGTGGGTGATCATTTATCTCGCTTAGTAAATGAGGGTGTAGAGAATCACAATGATATAGGCATTGATTTTCGGATCGAGCAATTGATGAAGCTTGAAACGGTTAGGCCGTGGTATGTCGACTACGTCAACTATTTAGCGAGTAGTCATTTAGAGGATATGACGATCGAGAGAGGAAGAAGTTCTTTTTCGATCTCAAATATCTCGTATGGGAAGATCCTTATTTGTTTGAGTCCGTAAAGACGGGTTGCTTCGACGGTGTGTTCCTCGAGCATGATCGGTGGGATATCTTAGAACAATGCCATAGCGGTCCTACCGGAGGTCACTATGGAACACCGAAGACGGTTGCAAAGATTCTTCAAATTTGGATTCTCTTGGCCGACTCTGTTTAAAGATGCGAAGCCTTTTGTAAAGGTTGTGATAGGTGCCAGAATCGCGGGCAGAGTAGTCGGATGGAAATGCCACTTAAGCCCATTCTTGAATGCGAAGTTTCGATGTATGGGGCATAGGTTTTATGGGACCCTTTCCATCCTCATGTGGTAATAAGTATATTCTCGCCTGTGTGGATTATGTTTCAAAGTGGGTCGAGGCCATAGCTACTCAAACTAATGATCACAAGGTTGTAAAGAAATTCTTGCAAAAGAATATCTTTACTAGATTCGGCTGTCCGAGAGCACTCATTAGTGATGAAGGTACTCACTTTTGCAATGCGCCGCTTGACAAGATCCTTGAGAAGTATGGTGTCAAACATAAGATTGGTACACCCTATCATCCTCAAACTAGTGGCCAAGTCGAGGTAAGCAACCGGAGCCTGAAAAGAATTTTGGAGAAGACCGTGAACAATAATCGATCTAATTGGAGTCTTAAGTTGGATGACGCGTTGTGGGCTTATCGTACTGCATTTAAGACCCCGATGGGCACGTCACCCTTCCAAATGGTCTATGGAAAAGCTTGTCATTTACCTGTCGAACTTGAACACAGAGCTTTCTGGGCAATTAAATTCTTAAATTTTGATAGGCAACTCTGTGGGGAGAAAAGGTTGTTCTGATTGAACGAGATCGGCAATTGGACTCGAGCATACGAGAATGCTAAACTCGGCAAGGAGAGAACGAAGATGCTCCATGACGCTAAGATCAAGGACCGAGAATTCAAAGTTGGTGAAATGGCTTTACTCTATAATACCGCACTTCATTTGTTTCTGGTAAGCTAAAGTCAGAGAGATGGTCCGGTCCATTTGAGATTCTCGAGGTTAATCCAAGTGGAGTAATTACTTTGAACGGGTATGGTAATCAAGCTTTTAAAGTGAATGGCCATCGACTTAAGAAATATTTTGGGCAACCAAAGGAAAAGCCTGAGATTCTTTATTTCCAAAGAAGAGATGAGAGTACAGATGTCCTGATTTGTGAAGAGATTCCATCTTATTTCTTTGAGTCAGATGATGATGACGTTCCTATATCCACCCGTAAGGTACCTTCTGCTGAAACTTCTGATCATACCACTATGTCTATGCCTGTCGTGCGCAAGAACAAGAAGAAGAGAGTCAGTGTAGTTTGGAGAGAAAAGTTTAATGATCTTATTGCGCACTTGACTTGTTGTTGTGGTGAAAATCATTTCCGCCCCAGTGCTCCTGATTCTGATACTGAGGTGGCGGTAGTCAAACCAAAGTGGCCCGATCCGGGTTGATCTTTTGGAATCTGTGTCAAGCTATTGACATTAAAAGAGCGCTCCTAGGAGGCAACCTAGTTATTTGTTTTTTTTTTTTCATTCTTAGGTTGTTTTATTGTTTTAGAAATAATACTTTAGTTGATTTTGTGTTGATGGTTATTCCTCTTACGTTCATTGTGAGTGTTTTGTGTTATGTGTTGCTCATATACCCCGTGTACCCCGAGATTATATGGTTATGTCAGTGTGGGCAGATACTTTTGAGCAGGTTCACAAGCTTTTATGTCCAGTGTTGTCTATTCGAGTTGTCGCGGTATATTCATGCTCCGGCCTGACCTCTGCCAACTTTCATCCGACAACCACTGTTGAAACCAGCTAAGTTTTCTTTTTCTTTTATTCTGCACATTCTGAGGACATAATGTGATTTAAGTGTGGGGGGGTAAATTGGGTATGTTTTTATGCTATATCCTTTGACATATGAGTGAATGTTGAATTTCTGCGAAATTTAAAATTTTTTGTGAGTCTCGAGCATATAATTGGAACTAGATGCTTGCTAGTTGTAGTTTTCTAACGATGATAGTATGTGACTTAGTGAGATAATTATAGCATGTTTTACTTTTATGGAGATAGTATTCGTTTTTCACTCACGAAAGCCTTTGATTTTGAAGCAAGATTTTTGAATTATATCCTTTCATTGTTTTAGTGATTTATCTTAGGAAGGTCAGTATAGTTACACCTAAGTTAGACCGTGTACTGTGAATATCATAAAGTTTGAATGTGATAGGTGAGATGTAACTTATGACTTTGAAAAGCGAATGAATAAAGTGAGTGAGCAATTATTAATAAATACGTTTGTCGGAAGCTGGTTAATGATTTGAGTGCGGTTGGGTATACCTCGTATGTCCTATACCACTATGATGACCAGAAGCTCACGACAGTTAGAAGAAGCTACCTTATGATTTGAGTAGGTAGGGGATTATCTCGAAATGTCCTACACTACTATGATGGGTAAGAGCTTATTCTGATATGCGTCAAATTTGAAAATTTTGGAAATGATGAGTAAAAATAAAGTGAAGTCTTTGTTATCATGGATCTTATACCCAGTAGAACCGCATGATATCTTTGTAGGATTATCCTACCTTGAGTGCGTGGGAAGGCTTTGAGTGGAGCTATTTAACATCTGTACCTAGGATAGTCATTGGAATCTTTGAGAGGATATTTCTTTGAAAGGCTTGTTAGATTGAGAATGGCTTGTCACACATACACCGAATCTATCTCTGTGATGGTATTGTTTGCTATAGTTGTTGTATCTTTTGTTACGTGAGTTAGAGATCTATGTGGATTATTTATAAAGTTGAGCTATAGTTTTGATTGTTTTGTCCGAGGACGTACAAAAAGTTAAGTGTGGGGGAGTTGTTAAGGCCATATTTATATGATTATTAAGGGTTTATTTCATTATTATTTTCCCCACATTTGCGTAATTTGCATGAGAATTAAGGGTTTAAGTGTAAATATTGAGTAAAGATGATTTTAAGAGGGTTGTATGCAAAATTGATGATTTTAAGTGTTAATTTAATGGAATTATTATTAGTTGAGTTTTATTACATTTTTGCATTGTTTATTTATCATGTAGGTGTTGATTTTCGTGCATATAATGAGGATAAATGAAGCTCAAGTCGAATTATAAGAGATAGAGTTGGAATTGGCTTGAAGAAATTGGATAAAGATGAAGAGATCCGATCCTCAGCAGTTCAAACGGGCGTCATCGATCTTGAACGCAGCGTCGAAGTGAATCCGGCGTCCATGCGGCGTCGTAATCGTATTTTACATTCAGAGAGTTCAGACGGAGGATGAACGAGCGTTTACTCAGCGTCCAGGCATTCTGGACGGGCGTCCGGATATTCAGACGAGCGTCCGTTGCCGACTTAGTCATAACCGACTCAAAACTCTCATATATAGCAGCTGACCTCTTAACCCTAATTCATACCACATAATTGAGATCGCAATTTTACACCAAAAAGTCGCGCCACAAGCCTTTTACACAGAGATGAACTTCCAACCCAACAATCATCTCCAACATGATTGTTGGCTAAAAGCCTTGCAGTGAGTCGACGGAGGAAGCCTATCAACAACACAAACCAACTAGAGAGTTCGATGCTTAAGTTTAGTGAGTTTATTTCATAGTTTTTCATTACTTTGGATCTGTTTTATATTGTTTAAGTTTTATTGAACTAAGATTTGATGAAACGATCTATGTTTAATTTATGCTTGAATAAATTTATGAAAGTCATTTATTTGAGTTATCTTTTATTCAAAGTAATGCATCTAATTGTGTTTTAAGAGATTATGCATGATTAGTTGAGTAAGAGTTTGGAAACAATCTCGTGATTTCGTGTTGATTGCATGTTTAGTTTATTTGAAAAGATAAACGAAACCTTAGGAATTTGATTAAAGATATTTGATTGAATTCGTGAATAAATCACTACTAAAAACTATGTCTTTTTAATCACCGTCTAGTTGGATTGTTGGTTGATAGGTGGAACCTAGTCGCCTTGCTGTGTTTTCCTTTAATTGTTTATTAATCGAATCGTTTAGATTAAGTTTAGTTTAAGTTCTAGTTATATAAACCCTAGTTTCTCTTTGTTTTTCGCACTTTTCTCTTCATTCATAATAGGGACGCCGTCCGCAATAGCAGACGCTCGTCCATTAGATTTAGTTTCCAGACGCTCGTTCACTTTAGTGAACGCTCGTCCGTCTTTCTGTTTTCTTATTTTCTGCTTGTTTTTATTTCCTGTTTTAGTTTTAATTCTTAGGTTTAGGTTTTAGTTAGTTTCAGCTTTAGTTTAGATAGATAATTGTGACATAATTGATATAGATTTATATTTGAATCCGATAAACATTCCACTCCCTTAGGACGACCCGTAAACACCCTATACTACGATCCTTATACTTGGGGTGTTTCGGTTTATAAATTATAAAACTAGTTTTTACCGAACAGCTGACCCAATTTTGGCACGGAGTATGCAAACTACGTCGCTCCAACTTCAATCAAAATGCATTCACAAAAGTTTCAAAAAGCATAAAATATGACAATATGTATTCTGACCTGATTTTGGTACGTAATAAGCACAATATGTAGCCCCAACTATGATCAAGATATATTCACCAAAATTCTAAAAAATGGCAAAATACATTTTGACCCAATTTTGGAACTGAATATGAAAACTAAATCGTCCCAAATTAGATCAGAACGCATTCAACACAGTTTCACGGAAGTGCAATCTAGAATTGGTTGAGAATTGCAAAGTTGACAAGACATGAGTATTTCAAACCAAACTCCAGTGATCCAAAATATTTCCAAAAAAAATACATCCTAAAACATTAGCGGAATCCCATAACACAATGATGAAAAAGTCTCTATTGCTTGGTAGACTCACTCTATCTTACTCCATTTGTACAGACACAGTCAAACTCTCAAGATCAATCATCCCCTTCATCACAGCTTTGCATTGTTTAGGGGTCACATGGTTTGTTTAAATGTAACGTCCAACATTTTCTAGACTATACTCAAAATGCACGAGTGAAAAAAATAATCAACAAGAGGAACCAATAGCTCAAAAGCAGGGGAACCTTCAATTAAAGAAGAAGCACCAAAATGCATTAGGTGAGGAGAAGGCATAATACAGTAAGTTCATACAATTAAGTGTTTCACCTCCCGAGGTGGTATAGACTCGACATCGTAAATTTCTAAGCACTTTTTTGAGGTTATGATGTGGCTCAACTTTATGATGTTTTTTCTTGTGATTTACCTCAGATTATTAGCATAATTGGATGATCTAATGAGTAACTCGAGTTAAATGTATTAATTTGATATTTCTCAATTCATGATTGCGATTTTTCATTTTATTCGCTATCTGCTGACAAAAGAGCCTACTAGATGTCGTTTCTTGATTTTTGGCGATTACGAGGTGTCGAGAAGGTTTCCGGAGCATGAGAAGAAGTAAATACGGATCGAATTGAGCCGCACGTCGAGTAAGTATGAAGTTCGAGGATTAGAGTAAAGTGCTAAATCAGATTTGAGCTTGCATTCAGAGACTTTGAGAATCGATCTTGATTAATTATTTTTACACCCATAAAGAACCTAGTTCGTTTTGCGATTAATCGAAAAATACACCCCATGTCTATCTAAAATTAATATAAAAACCACATTTTGTTTAGCCTCTAAAATCCATACACACAGAATGACATACCAAGTAGGTTGAAAATCATATTAGACTAGACAATAATGATGAGGATGGTACATAGACCAAGTCAAAACAACAAGAGTTTGAATAATTAATTTAGTTTAATATTTCTCCCGAAAACAATTGAATAAAGAATTTCAACATCTTTGACGAATGTTTAATGTACACAACACAATAAAAGAATAAAAAAATAGTGACTTAGTCCATTAATCACAAGAATCTGGAAAGCTTGCAATCAGCAGGAAGACCTTGGGGGAACCTCTTGAAATCCTTGCAATAATCATAAATCAAGAATCTTGACTGCAAATATCTCATCCCATTTCTTTCATTTGCATTCAGCCCTTGGTTTTGCCATGCTTGATTATTCAAGGAAGCTGCCGGCGGGTTCTTGAAGACATTTCCATTGATGTTGAGGTTTCTGTAAGAAGCAACAAATGGAGCAAGACTCCAATCAGTCTTTAATCTTCCCCCTTGTGTTGCCCAATCATCGGCATTCCATAAACTGCAATACATCCTCATCGGCTGGGTTTTAGGGAATGGAATTCCAGCTCCTTCGTTGTTGTTGAATACTCTTATTGGACTGTTATCTACCAAGAATCTGCACAACAACAACAACAAAAAATGCAATACAAATTCAGATGTTGTACAATGTATTTATCAAATCAACGTGCTAATACAAAGATATCTAAAAATTATTTAAAAAAGAGATGGAAATGGGCTTAATTATTACATGATCCGTTGAGAATTCCAAAGAATGGAGTAAGTGTGGAAGGCAGCAGTAGGGTCGAACCAAAGACGGAATTGTTGTTCTTTGTCTCCTTTCCTTGTGCATAAACATTAGTATGCATTGTATATGGCTGCCCAGAAGCATTCCCCAAGAACTCAAAATCAATCTCGTCATGGTTTGATCCTTGAGATGACAACTGCATTCATTCAAAGAATTGGGAAAAACAGGGTAAGCAAATTGATTCGATCACCAAAATTGCATCAAACTCAAAAGCATTTTGAATTTTGAGTACTTACAAAGAAAGTAGTGACAGTTCCAGCTGAATTCCCAGGGACAAGCTTGAGTTGAAGGTCAAATCTGCCGAAAAGGTACTCATTCTTGGATTGGAAACCGGACCCAGAAAGTTTATCGAGAGAAAGAGAAAGCTGTTGGCCTCCATTTTCGATCTTGCCTCGACCTTCACCCCAAGTTATATCTACATCTTCATAGAAGTTACCAGCCACTACTGAGGCAGCTGCCATGATGCAAGAAAGTAGTACCACAAACTGAAGCTTGCTTAACATTTTTCTTATCCTTAATTAAATTAATGGAGAGCTATGAAGAAATTGTTGGAGTGAAAAGAAGAAGATGGGAAGGTATTTCTGCTTATATTTCGAAGTGAATGTTTGTGTTGTAAGTAAGTAGATTGAGAATTTAGCATTATATATAGATTGTTAATTTTGTCAAGGAAAGGGGGTGGAAATAGCACAAGGAAGCAGGGGCTGAAAGAAAGCTGGCAATTGATCATTTACTCGTGACTATAGAAAGGAATCTCCGCGTCCAGTCACCAGTGAGCATGCCTTAATCCTTTTTTATTTTATTTTATTATTAATATAGTACTACTAGATTAGTAGATTCATTGAGTCAAAAAGGGACGGAACGAAATCTGTACACAGTTACACATCCATGATCCAACTAGTTTATTTTGATATATAATTTTCTCATATTAGAGTGTATAAAGGATACGGATTATCCGTAAACAAACAGAAAATCAAACGGAATAAAAACGTAACCGTTAACCCAATCGAATAGAAAATTATAGTCGAAATGTTTATAATCAACTTGTATAACTAATTTTCATACCCAAAATATTATAATCGTTTATGAAAAATTCCATATAGCCGAATGGGCGCCAGGACGTTAATCGAGAATACAATCAAAGCGGACCACCCGTCTTCCAAAACTCCAACGTATCCCCTTAACCATTGAGTTTTGTATTGTTAAAATATCTTACCAATAAAACCGCACGGCCAAAATCTAACAAGAGTGTTTGATCTAGTAATTAGAGTTGGTTAATGTCATAGTCATATAATGCTATCAAGCTTTGACCAAAGCCCAGTTGCAGTGTCTTCCTCTTCAACTTATATGATAACATCATCTGATAGACACAACAAAATGGTTGAATGTGTCTTCTTCTCTAGACTGGTCATCTCATCGGAACGGGCATCCCCTTTCTTGGTTAAAGAGTCCACAACCCTTGTTTCTTTAACAAGGTCCGCGTCTTGATTTGCCATAAACTGAAATAATTTCTCCTTGTAAACTTGTTTTTGCGTTAATTGCCGACATTTTCCTTTACCGGAGAACAGACCTTGATTCCAGAACCTAGCGTCGTTGACAACCATGGTGACGATCAATTCTGCTCAATTGCGGAGATTCTCAGAAACCGATGCTCTGATGTCAGTTTGTTGTAACTGATTGAAATAAAAGACACGGAATAACAGACCAATCAAACGTAGACAATCACACAAGAGACAAAAACAAGAAGAACATAGAAATTTAACGTTGTTTCGTGTTCTGCCGACTACTTTACGAACAGAAAAGGAGATCGTTTATTATGCACAACATTACATGAAGATTTTCACACAGTACAAGGTTATAACTTATAATGAATGCTGGTATTTATGTCCTTGGAAACCTAACCCTAGCCGCTATAATGACTTCTACCAGAATTCCCATAAATACCTTTGACGTGTACTCAGCTCAGTTGAGTCATCAGTTGTAACCAGCTCAGATTCAAAAACTAATTCAGACGTGTTCAACAGACTTTATTCGGCTGACAGCAGAACTCAGCTGAATATCACTTCAGCTAACCTTCCCAAACTTGAACACATAGCTGAACCCAGATTTCATCTCTTCCAGATTCAAACTCAGAGATCAAGTCAACTTGACTAACAAAAGGCTTATTTCTTGATTGAACCATAGGTATATCCCTGCTGAATTGTTGCCCATTGTGAATTTAGACTCTTTTCGTATTTATGTCCCCATGAACTTTTCTCAAACTCAATACCAGGGTCTGGAACTGGCAGAGAAAGAGGGCCATTCACTAATATCAACCGTGGAAAATGAGGAAGGGGAGGAAGTGGAGGAAGAGGTGGCGGAGGATTTTATAGCAATAGAATGGTCTGTCAAGTTTGTATCAAGGCTGGTCATATTGTTGTATCATGCTAGTACATGTTTGAAATTCAGTACAACAATACTTCTAGCACACCTCCCAAGCAAATTCTCATAATGTTCAATCACCTCAATTTTTTCAGTAATCGAGCGTGGTATCTTTGATCGTGGATCTACTAATCATATTATTTATGACATTACAACCTTCGCACAACGGTGGTTATGGAGGATCATGGTGAATTGTTACCAATTAAACATACTGATACCACAAACCAGTTTACCTATACTATTAATGTTTTGAATCTGATTGAGGAGAGTATGGAACATTTGTTCTATTTATTCCAAAAAATGGAATAAACTTTAGGCATCCTCGTTCTCATGAACAACATATGAGCTCGGAATGAAAGCATATGTACATCACAAAATCGGGGCTTATTCTCATTTCTTAAGCTTCTCTAGCTCATAGATTCTTGTGGGACAACTTTCTAGAAGCGGTAATTGTCATTAATGTCTTACCAGCACTTGTTCTTGAATATAAATCTCTATTTGAAAAGCTTTACGAATCCTGAAGAGATTACTCAATATTTAAGCTTTTTAGGTGTGCATGTTACCCAATCATAGGACCCTATCACACCACAAAACTCTAGTTTCACATAAGTCAGTGTGTTTATCTGAGTCTGAGTCCTAAACATAAAGGATACGAGCATGTGGAAAATTGGGAAGACCATATGTCTTTCAAGGTGTTTAGTTTGATAAAGACTCGTTTTCATTCAAACTGGTTTTCCTTTTGGACCTGACAGGCTTGCCACTATTGATCCGAACATTTCCTTTCAAACATGTTATGACGGATTGATCAGGAAGTGATGGTGATTGTTAGTAAAGAGAGATAATTAACAAGAAAATAAAAAAAAAAACAAGAAGAACGCAGTTTTAACGTGGTTTCCGGCAATGTGCCGACTACTCCACGGACAAACGAGGTTTATTTTATTATCACGAGAAAGTTACAGTTTACATGCATTACAGATGGTATTTATTGCATTGAGAGATCAACCCTAACCGAATAAACAGTCAACCCGGTAAATGACTGAAATACCCCATAAGTAACCTTCACCAAAACAAAACCATGCAAACGTGTCCCCAAGTAATGCTGAGAACCAACTCAGCAAACCAAACTCAGCAGATTGATCAACCCTGCTGACTTTCCAACTGAACACCAAATTCAGCAGACAGCCAAATGATGTGCTGATTAGACCATAGTTTCCACACCAGACTCAGCTGAGTATCACACTCAGCTGACCAAACTCAGCAGCTTAGTTTAAGTCACCATTACAAATTTTCACATTGACTTCAACTTCATGCAAACTGACCAGATGCACAACCAAGTGCCAGATTTCCTCTTTGTCTTCAGATTTGAATACCTCAGCTGAACCGCACCTTCAGCTGAGTATTCCCAAATTCAGATTAACAGCTTTGAATGTTCAGCAAGTCCAGACACAATTGAAACCTGCCCCTTGAAACTGGCTTAGTGAACATATCAGTAGGATTAACATCAGTGTTGATCTTCTCCACTTTGACCCTCTTCTCATTACTCAGAAAATGGTACCAAACATCAATGTGCTTGGTTCTCTCATAGTGAACCTGGTCCTTAGCCAAACACATTTAACTCAGATTGTCACACTACACCCTGGCTTGATCTTGATGCAGACTCAGATCATTTATGCAGACTCAGATCATTGCCTTCGTTGCTGCTTTTGTCAGTGCCATATACTCTACTTCAGTAGTAGATAATGTCATTGTACCCTGTAAAGTTGCCTTCCAACTTACCATAGAACCACCCAAAGTAAACAAATACCTAGTCATAGATCTCATGATGTCCACATCAACAGCATAATCAGAATCATAGTACCCTCTGACTAAACATTGAGTACCACCTCCATTAATGAGTCCCATATCAGAAGTACCCCTAAGGTACCTAAACACCATTTTCACTATTTTCCAGTGTTCTTTCCCAGGTTGAGCCATAAACCTGCTGACAACGCTGAATGCTTGAGCCAAGTCAGGCCTAGTACATACCATGGCATATATTTAACTGCCCACTGCACTAGCATATGAAACCCTTGACATGTGTTCTTCCTCCTCAGCTGACTGTGGAGCAAACACAATAGACAGAGGTAGATTTGGTGCAAACTTGGATAACATCTACTCAATATACCCTTGAATGTCAGACTTGTTCACAGCAGCTATCAGCATATCATCTGCATACAAAACCAGATAGATGACTGAACCATCCTTCAGATTGTTGTGGTAAACACAACAATCATATGGACTCCTGCTATAGCCCAACTGAGTCATATAACTATCAAAATTCTTATACCACTGCCTTGGTGCCTACTTAAGTCCATACAAGGACTTCTTCAACTTGCAAACAAACCCTTCCTTGCCAGGAACATGGAAAAACTCAATTTGGGTCATATATATTTCTTATCTACATCCCCATGTAGAAAAGTTGTCTTCACATCTAATTGCTCAAGTTCAAGATTCTGATGTGCCACTACTACTAATAGCACCCTGTTGGAAGTATGTCTGACTACTGGTGAGAATATCTCTTCATAGTCTACCCTCCACTTTCTGACTGAACCCTCTTGCAACCAAACGTGCCTTATATTTGATGCCCTCAGCAGGTGATATTCCTTCTTTTTTTCTTGAATATCCATTTGCAGCTGACCACCCTTCTATCATGTGGTTGTTTGACTTGATCCCAAGTCTCATTATTCTGAGGTGACTCCATTTCTTCTCGCATGGCAACAAGCCATTGAGATGCCTCATAACACGTCACATATTTCTTGTAAGTGTTTGGTTCAAAACCATCCACTTCTTCAGCTACCTGAAGTGCATATCTAACCATATCCTCCTCAAACCCATACCTTCTAGGGGTCTGATATTGGTCCTTTTAGCTCTGCTAAGATCTATACTCTGTTTGACCAACTTCATTTGTTTGAGCATCTTTCGACCCTCGCTCGTAGATGGTTTAGATCCGATTACGGATCGATGAGTCTTGACTATCTCCTGTTGAGACTTTCAATTTAGCAAATTCTACTTGAAGCTCCACCTGTTTGTCAATCTTCTTAGTTTTCGATCCAATTTCAGATTCAGATATGGAATTCACAGATGAGTTAAGCATAGAATTTTCATCAGGACTACACTCTGCCGAGTATAACCCTGCTTTCAAGCGATTCGCATTCTATACCCCATAACTCCATCTTCATACCCTAGAAATATTCCTTTCTTGGACCTAGGTTCCAGTTTACCTTCACTGACATGATAGTAGATTGAGCTTCTAAATACCCTAAGCCCTAAGTAATCTGCATGCTTTCCTGAACAAACCTCAAGTGATGTTTTGAGTTTGAACCTTAAGCAGTGTAAGGCCACCTATTGATTAAGTAGCAAGCTGTGCTGATAGTCTCAACCTAAAATCTTCTTGCCAAACCAAAATTAGAGAGCATGCACCTTGCCCTCTCAAGAAGAGTTTGATTCATCCTTTCTGCAACACCATTCTGCTGTGGGGTGTTTCTGACAGTATGGTTCCTATCAATGCCCTCATTCTAACGGAATTCAACAAACTCGAGACCAATAGAATTCCATCCATTATCGATTCTAAGTCTTTTGATCTTATTCCCAATATGATTTTCAACCAATGCCTTACTTTGCTTGAAGTGGTTGAATGCATCACTATTGTGCTTCATCATAACTACCCAAACCATCCTTGAATAATCATTTATAAAAGACACAAATTATGTGTGACCACCCTGTGACTCCACCCTTGAAGGACGCCAACAACTAGAATGGACATAATCAAGTGCCTCTCTTGTGATGTGGATTGCTTTTGGGAACTTGCTTCTATGTAGCTTCCTAAACACACAGTGTTCACAAAATTCTAGCCCCTTGACCTTATGTCCCCCAAGTAGACAAGACTTAGATAGAATCCGCATCCCTCTTTCACCTATATGATCTAATCCCATGTGCCACAGCTTGGTCTGCTATAACTGCTGAACTTCTAATGATGCAACAACAGCAAAACCTGATACAGTAGACCCTCGTAAAAAATACAATGTCTCATGCATGCTACCCTTCAGAATCATAGTTGAACCCCTATAAACATTCACCACTCCACCTTCACCCCTGAACTTGAACCATTTTATGTCTAGATGACTAAGTGATATCAAATTCTTGGTCATCTGTGGAACATGTCTAACCTCCTTCTGTGTGAAGAATTTACCATCATGTGTGCTCAACTGAACTATTCCAATCCCAACTATTTTTTGGCCTCATCATTGCTTGTCGTAGCAATATGACCTCCATCCACCTACTAATAAGTTGGGAACCATTCCTATTTGGATACACATGATAAGATGCCCAAGTGTCCGTAATCCACACATCCTTGTGCCTGCCGACTCAAAGCTGCTAGGGCGGATCTTCTTGAGTTGATGTCATGTTCTCGCCAAAGCAACAAAGGTGCTTCTTCTTGAGTTGGTGTCTCTTTAGACATTCATTTTTCCAATGCCACCGCTTGCTCTTGAAGTAATTACAGACATCCTTTGCCTTAGGACCTTGGAACCCTTCTTGAATTTATTCTTTCCAAAATTTCTGATCTCTTCACGACTCCACCGGCCATCAATCCAAAGAGAGTGACCGCTATACTGTAACCAAATGCCTTATGGCATAGCTCTCGAGCATGGAGAGATGAGCTCACATCCTCCAATGACTCTGAGTCCTTTCCAACAATAAGGACTGCACAAAGTTCTCATATGTCGGATGCAATGACACTAATAGGATCAGTGATGCATCCTCATCGTCAATGTTTACATCAATGTTCCTCATGTTAAGCAATATTGTGTTCAACTGATCTAGATGATCCCTCGTCTGAGTGCCCTCAAGCATCCTTAAACCTAACCGACGTTGTTTTAACAACAACTTGTCAGTTAGAGACTTTGTCATATACAGACCCTCAAGCTTGGACACGGTTTCTTTGATGTGTCCTCTTCAACAACCTCTGTGATAATATCATCTGATAAGCACAACATAATTGTTGAATGTGTTTTCTCCTATAGACTAGCTCTCTCAGCAGCACTTCCTTTTGTTGATTTTGACAAATGGACCCCATAATCCCTATTGTTTCAACAAAGCACGATCATCGATCTACCACATATTAAAATTGTTTCTTCTCGTAAACTTGTCAATCTTGACATTTAAAGCAGACATTTTTTATCGGCAGAAAATCTTACGTAGATCCCAAATCCTAGCTTCAATTATGACCTTGGTGCCAATCTACCTTCCTTCAAACATATAAACAGATTTCTTGATAACTCGGCTCTGATACCAATTTGTTATGACGGATCGATCAAGAAGTGATGGTGATTGTGAGTAACTATGAAGCACCAACACTTCAATCTGGGCGCCATGTGCCATGTCTGATACATTTCCGACAGACACGCGACCGACACGCCTCTGACACGACACGCGACCGCCTCGCCTCCGACACGTGTCGGCTGATTAAAGTAATATTATTTAAAATTTTAGTATCCAACACGTTGTCGACGCTCCCCAACATGGCCCCGACACTCCTGAACACAATTTTTTAATTTTATTTATTTATTTAAGTTTTCTTCAATGGAAATATTAAATACATGATTTTCATCTTGATTATAATTTAACAATTAATACACCGTATCAAGTTTATATGATTCTTGATGATAAATAATCTTTTACACTTTGTGAAATTTTGAAGGTCAATCACAATTTTGTTTCTACTTTTGGCAATGTATGAAGGATTTAATATCTATTTTAGATATTAATATAGTTTACGTATTACATATCTTATGTCAGTTTTATATATATATATATATATATATATATATATATATATATATATATATATATATATAATGTGTCGACTACTCCACGGACAAATGTGGATTATTTTATTATCACGAGTAAGTTACAATTTACATGCATTACAAATGGTATTTATAACCTTGGAAAATCAACCCTAACTAACTAAACAAAGTCCAACACAAGAAATGATCAAATATCCTGTAAGTAACCTTCACCAAAACGAAAACCATGAAAACGTGATCCCAAGTAACGCCGAGAACCAACGTAGCAAACCAAACTCGACAAAGTTGATCAACTCGCCGACTTCCCGGTGAACACCAAATTCAAAGAGACAACCCAATGATGTGCCGATCAGGCCATAGTTTCACACTGGACTCTCGGTTGAGTATCACACTCGGTGACCAAACATAGTATCATAGTTTAAGTCATCATTACAAGACATTTCCTTATCCTCTCGAGTCAACTCCTACTCAAAATGATCACCACGACATCACAATGAAGCATTTATTACAAACTAACCACTATGACAATAGAGCAACCATAAGTTCATTTCTTGTAGTAACTCATCATGATCTCCCACCACTCCTCATTTTTATTCACATAACACTTCTGAAATCTATTCACAATGAGTCCTCAACCATGTTACCCTTCTTCACAACTATGAAAAGGCCACCGACGCTTCATCTTCTGACACTCATGTAACTACTCAAACTATATAAACTCTTAGCACTAACCCTCAACCTAAACATAGTCTTTCCTTACTACCCACACATCACGTAGAGACAATATCTAAGCGTGAAATATTTAAGCCTAAAACCTACAACGCCATTGCCACGGCCTTGTCTCACATCTATCCTACTGAACGGGACCCTTGTCGAAATACTACTTTTGTTGAATGGTAATTGTTGGACTACCACTCTATTCGTCAAAATACCACTCCGTTTTTCGCGTTTCCATTGTTTCCGGCAGCCTTCTAAACCCTAATTGGGATTTGTGTATCTTAAGATCGTGCACATTCATGAAAAAAATCCCTGGATATGAACGAAAATTGTGAATCAAAATTGGCTTAAAGTGGTATATTGACAAATAGCACACAGAATGTGTGGTATATTGAAAAAAAATCCCCCTACTGAACCCATCAGAGTCTCTAAAGCTCTTAATCGACTATTGGGAGCATGCTATATTAGAGGAATATACGTCTGCGTGCAAAAATCAGACATGGACAATTGTACCACCTTTTCCTAATCATCAATTGATTGGCAATTGTTAAGGTGTTCAAGGCTAAACTGAATCATGGTGGCTAAGTATTGAAACGTAAAGGAAGGTTGGTGGCCAAAAGATTTCACCAAAAACTATGGTGTTGATTTACATAAAGATTTAGCCTAGTTGCAAAAGTATTCACTGTCAGAATTGTTCTTGCAATTGATGTGACATTGGATATGAAATTCATCAAATTGATATCATTTCTTTCTCGACGAGCTTTCTGCGTAAGTGTTTATATGTCACAACCAAAAGGACCGGTCAAAGACTATATTTTGTTACTTATAGTTTATATTTCCTTTTGTTAGAGTTTAATCGTTAACTATAGAATTTGTGGATCAATCTTGATACATTTGATATTTTTTTCATACCACTAATGAACCTAGTTCGTTTGCTATTAGTCGGAGAAATACACCTCATGTATATCAAAAATTAATAAATACATAAAAAACACACATTTTGTTTAGACTCTAAAATCCACACATACAAGATGACATACGAAGTAGGTTGAGAATCATACTAAGATTAAACAATAATGCTAATTAAGGATGAGACATACACCAAGTCAAAACAACATGAGTTTGAATAATTAATTGATTTTAATATTTCTCCCCAAACAATTGAATAAAGAATTTTGACGAATGTTTAGTGTACACAATAAAAGAATAAATAAATAAAAACTCCGTAATCACAAGAAATGAAAGCTTGCGATCACAGGAAGACTCGGTGACTTGCTTTGAAGATCAAGGCGAGGGTTCAAATTCGGTTATTGAAGATTGAAGAACTGAGGGTTCAAACTCAGTTTATGAAGAATAAGTCGGGACTATATAAGTTAGACTTGTGCAAGTCCGTGATAACTCGAATCGACTATGTAGATCTGTATGGAGAGCTAAGACACATAA
The DNA here is from genome assembly GCA_026214975.1 of Gentiana macrophylla. Taxonomy (NCBI): domain Eukaryota; kingdom Viridiplantae; phylum Streptophyta; class Magnoliopsida; order Gentianales; family Gentianaceae; genus Gentiana; species Gentiana macrophylla. The sequence goes on from CM047809.1 coordinate 106,564,679, forward strand.
GGACAATGATGTCTTTCTTTGTTTGATTTAAAAATGGTGTCGACGCCGATTAGATCAATTATAATCAGATGAAAGGAAGAGTATTGAGTTCTTGAAGAAGAGTAAAAACTCAGTTAAAGCTCTTAGGAACTGAGAGCCGACAATATTCTCAGTGAATCAATTTTGGAACTGTTGGTTAAGTAAAACTAAAGAAGAATTCAACCGTTACAGTACAAGCGATATGATTGGAGGATAATCTATCCGTTCTGACAGTAACGTACAAGCAAGAAAGGAGGACTTCTAACGGCTACAAGGATTCAAATTCATATAATCTGACCGTTAGATAAACCCCTATAAATAGGCTGATTCTTTTACGAAAAGAATGTTGGGCGGAATTCTAATAATCAATCAAGTCAATAAAGCTCATATAAAGGGGGAAAGTAAATCAAGAAAATTCCTGTAAAACACTTAATTGCAAGATCAAGAGATTTCTTCAAGTGTTCATTAGCATTCAAGTATATCAAGATCTATCATTTGAAGAAATCAGAGTTGTGCATAAAATCTTTTATCTAGAAGAAAAGCTCAAATCACAATTGAATCATAGTTATTGATTCAAGTCTCAACTTTGATTATATCAAAGGTTTTAGATCAGAAACACCAAGAAGATGTGAAGGATAGTTGAGTGCAAATCGGGAAGACTGTGTTTGTGATGATCTAGGAAGAGGCAATTCAACCCTCCAAGGACTAAGTGTTTCAAACAATTGAAGAGAAGCGTTATTCTACCTGTTTCACAAGTGTTTAGATAGTGTTTAGTGATTAGTCAAGGACTATCGCTTAGAACTTTTTGTAACCGGGCCATCTCAAAGAAGTTCTAGTGGAATTTTCCTCCGCATCACAAGGGAAGAGAAGATCGACGGTGATTACACCACCTGGAACCTCTATAATTCTTGTTTATTTACATTACGATTTACTTATCGTGATTATAGTCATAATCATCTAGTTCACACATTCAACAAACATAAGAAACTGATTCAACATATCATCTGATAATTCATATTTTATAAAGGCTTAATTTAATCCGCTGCCGGTTAACTAGACTAAGGATAAGTCAATATTGACTTATACTCAGTTGAATTAGCTTAACTCCGCACAAGCTTTAGTTGAACTCAATCTGGTTTTAGATTCAGTTTTTGGGAGCGATGTGGTGACAAGTTTATTCACCCCCTTCTAAACTTGTGTTAGCCTTTTGTTTAGACTCTAAAATCCACACATACAAGATGACATACGAAGTAGGTTGAGAATCATATTAAGATTAAACAATAATGCTAATTAAGGATGGGACATACACCAAGTCAAAACAACATGAGTTTGAATAATTAATTGATTTTAATATTTCTCCCCAAACAATTGAATAAAGAATTTTGACGAATGTTTAGTGTACACAATAAAAGAATAAGTAAAAAAAATCCAGAATCACAAGAATCTGGAAAGCTTGCAGTCAGCAGGAAGACCTTGGGGGAACCTCTTCAAATCCTTGCAATAATCATAAATCAAGAATCTTGACTGCAAATATCTCATCCTATTTCTTTCATTTGCATTCAGCCCTTGGTTTTGCCATGCTTGATTATTCAAGGAAGCTGCCGGCGGGTTCTTGAAGACATTTCCATTGATGTTGAGGTTTCTGTAAGAAGCAACAAATGGAGCAAGACTCCAATCAGTCTTTAATCTTCCTCCTTGTGTTGCCCAATCATCTGCATTCCATAAACTGCAATACATCCTCATCGGCTGTGTTTTAGGGAATGGAATTCCAGCTCCTTCGTTGTTGTTGAATACTCTTATTGGACTGTTATCTACCAAGAATCTGCACAACAACAAAAAAATGCAATTCAAATTCAGATGTTGTACAAATGTATTTATCACATCAACGTGCTCATACAAAGATATCTAAATATTATAAATAAATAAAAAAAAGAGATCATGGAATTGGGGTTAATTATTACATGATGCGTTGAGAATTCCAAAGAATGGAGTAAGTGTGGAAGGCAGCAGTTGGGTCGAACCAAAGACGGAATTGTTGTTCTTTGCCTCCTTTCCCTTGTGCATAAACATTAGTATGCATTGTATATGGCTGCCCAGAAGCATTTCCCAAGAACTCAAAATCAATTTCGTCATGGTTTGATCCTTGAGATGACAACTGCATTCATTCAAAGAATTGGGAAAAAACAGGGTAAGCAAATTGTTTCGATCACAAAAATTAATCTTACAAAATTGTATCGAACTCAAAAGCATGAATTTTGAGTACTTACAAAGAAAGTAGTGACAGTTCCAGCTGAATTCCCAGGGACAAGCTTGAGTTGAAGGTCAAATCTGCCAAAAAGGTACTCATTCTTGGATTGGAAACCCGACCCAGAAAGTTTATCAAGAGAAAGAGAAAGCTGTTGGCCTCCATTTTCGATCTTGCCTCGACCTTCACCCCATGTGATATCTACATCCTCATAGAAGTTACCAGCTACTACTGAGGCAGCTGCCATGAAGCAAGATAGTATCACAAACTGTAGTTTGCTTAACATTTTTCTTATATATCTTTAATCAATGGAGTTATGGAGAGCTTTGAAGAAATTGATGGAGAGTGAGAAGAAGATGGAAAGGGTTTTCTGCTTATATATATTGCGAAGTGAATGTTTGTGTTGTGAGATATTAGAGAGTATTTAGCATTATATATAGGTTGATGATATAATTTTGTTGTTAAGGAAATGGGGTGGAAATAGCAGAGGGAAGCAGGGCCGAAAGAAAGCTGGCAATTGCTCATTTACTCGTGACTATACAAATGCATATCCGCGTCCAGTGGGGATGCTTCAATCTTTTTTATCATTATTATTATATAGTACTACTAGTAGACTGTAGACTCACTGGGTTTTTTTTTTTTTTTTTTTTTTTTTTATACCCGAAACGAAAGATTTCATTAAATAAACAAAGAACTTACAACCGGACCAACGTCGAGAAATAGCCAAAAACTCCGGATCACCACCACCTAAAACCGAACCACTACCATAAACAACATAAAATAAAAGACATGGAAAAAAACCACGCCGACTAAATTTCGCTCATCACAGATGACTGATTTTTTAGTAAGGTAATACGATTGACAAACTTGTTCTTATCATACTTAAACAGCGCTGGCTTAAAACTAAAAACCGGAGAATCCGACTATTACCACCGACCTGATCTAAAAAACATAAACAAACAAACGATAAAAAACTACAGATACACAAAGTCACCCCAAATCCCCATCCTACAACACAAACTGCCAAAAATCGTTTCCAAACTTCGACCGGCATACCAAAAAAATAAGAGCAGCAGAGAATAACTCTGCAAATCCAGCAATCGAAACCGATGCCTTCGCCGGAACAAGGTGGAGAGGGAATGACAGATCTGAACATGCAAAGGGAATAACGGATAAACACCCATCGACATGCAGGGCCGCCCCTCTCCTGAAGCCGCTGCCGGAAATAGCAAGCTGCCGATCCCACTTCAAAGCACCATCTCCAGCCAAAATTCGGCTATTCAACGAATCACTGCCATAAAAATATCCCCAATCAAAACGCTTTCGATCTAGATCAAAGCAGGGGAATCCATTTCGGCAAGAAATACCGACGAAACCGGCGAAGAAGAAGATTTGACTCCCGAGCTGTGAGAAAGAAGGGGGAAAGAGGACCACATAAAAAGAACAGAGAAAAACAGGAGCAAAAGAGAAACAAACAAAACGAAAAGGAGGCCGGCGCCGGGAAGGAGAAGCACACAAGAAGAAAACTGATAGCTTTTTTTTTTTTCTAGAGAGAGAGGGAAAAGAGAGGTCTTCGGAAGTACACTCACCGACTCATTGGGTTAAAAAGGGACGAAACAAAAGATGTACACAGTGAGAGACATGGGAAGTTATATTGTGGTGAGGAATTGAATGGTGAAGTGACGGGTGAACGATCGTAACCACACGCGGTTTAAATACATAATAAAACTGTGTGGTGTGGGGGCTGCCACACGGTGTCTCCGCACCGTGTGGAGACACCACACAATAACTTCCCGTGAAGCATCCTTCATCCAACTAGGTAGTTGTTTTGATATTTAATTTTCTTTTATAACAAGGTATATACGGATACGGATTATTCGAAAACTGAACAAATCGAGTCATTTAGTTCGATTCGGTTTGGTTAATAACTACCTTCGGTGCGGTTTCTATTAGTATTACAAAGAAACCGATATTCTCGGTTCGGTTACGGTTAAGCCCATAAATTATCCGTAACCGAACAGAAAACCAAACAGAATAAAAACCAAACCGTTAACCGAATCGAATAGAAAATCATAACAGAAATGTTTATAATCAACTTGTATAACTAATATTTATAACCAAAATATTATAATCGTTTATCAAAAATTCCATATAACCAAACGGGAGGCAAAACGTAAATCAAAATACAATTAGGCGGACCAACCCGCCTTCCAAAACTCCAACGTATTCCGCAACCATCGAGTTTTGTTTCGTTAAAATCTCTTACCAATAAAACCGCACGGATATAATCTACAAGAGTGTTTGATTTAATAATAGAGTTGGTTATTATTATCTTTGACATTTCTTACCTTGGACACCTGATATTTAGGAGGGGATGTATATCTCTTCTTGATTTTGTTCGTTGATAGTAGATTTTTTTCCTCTCCATATATGCAAGCTAAAGTGTTGAGGTCGGGCATCTGTATATGTAAGCTTTATGATGATGAAATGAAGACAATGATAATTACGACAATCTTCTTCTTTCCAAGTTTATAATTCTTTAGTTTCTGTTTTTCATTCTTGGTATCAGAGGCGTTAGGCTTGTGCCATTGCGACCACTGGACTCCCGGCATCAGAAACACCAACTTCAAGCTTTAAAATTCCAGTTGTAAGATACGTAACGACAACAACTTTACCAAGCTTCGTTTAAACTCAAATCGAAACACGTTGTGATGGAGTTGGAGTCCCTATGAGTTTTTTAGTTGCATCTGTTGGTATAATGGCCACTAGAGCTCCGAGATTGTCTGAATCTTCTTCTTCTTTGGTTGCATGGACTAGATATGGAATCCATACAACATTGTTCCTCTGATTGAGCATGTTTCACCTATCTTCAAATCGTATCTACCTTAGTGTTGGAGGGATTTTGCATCACTAAACAAAAAGAAAATTTATAAACCCTAACCTAATTGCAAAACTAACTCCTAACCGGCCGAATACCGGGTTGTTGATAGTAGAGCGAGATAAGTAAGGGGTCGATCCACAGGGAATTGGGATGTTGAATCTAATTTCATTAACTCTCTCAATTGTTACTCAAGAAAACAAATAAACGAAAGTGCGAACATAAAAACACAAAGAACAAATAAAGCAAATAAGATAAATCTAAGCTACGAATAATAAAAACGACCTAAACTAAGAATACATTGGATCAAACATCATACAAACCAAGTGATCTCAACCCTAGTTCATCTCATGATTTTAATTCAAATTGTGGTTTCACCTTGACACGAGACACAAATCCCTAATCTCTTAGTGAATTCAGTATTCTCAAGCTCTCAAATCCTACTCGTAGTGAATTCAATTTATCAATCTCTCTCTCGAATGTTGAGACCGATATTCAAACAAAACGAAGGTGTAGATTCAGTTAACTCGTATTTTAGAATCTAACAACCTAGATAATTAACCAATTAATTTGTCATCATTAACGGCTAAAAATCCTATCTTTCTATGGTGATCTAACGTTACTCAACTTCCGTATGTTGTAACTATCAATCGCAAACCAATCTCTCGATAAAGTTCACACATAGCATCATGATCAAAGAAAGATACAAAATAAATCAAAGATCATAAAAATAAAAAGGATTGAATAAATTAAATAAATAAACTCACGTATTTTGGTACATGATTGAATCCATGAATCGAAAACGGAAGAAAAACGACATCCTAATCTAACCCGGATCACCCGAGCACAAGGCTCGGGTGACCGCCTGAACTCCAAAGCGCGCGGCTGCCCCTTGTGAAATTTGTATGAGAAAATATGGTATGATTAGGTTTTACATAAGGGCTGTATTTATAGAGGATAGAGGCGGTTTGGCTTAAGTCGGCGTTGGACGGAGGTCGGACGCGCGCGTTCTTTGAGAAGTCGATCATCTGTATCAAATTTCGCCTTGCAACTTCTAAAATTCATATCTTGAGTTGTAGACCTCCAAAAATTATGATCCGAATGTCATAAAAAGCTCTCGGAAAACTCTACAACTTTCATTAAAGACTCTTCTTCGTAAAACGCCTTTTGATTAGCCCGTCGACATTACGAGTCGTTTTGAGATTTTCCCAAGCTTTATTTCATCTTCATCCTCTTGTATCTCTTTCTTTCCATTTTAATCTTCAATCAAACATCATTTAGACCTCTTCCATTCCACATTTGTGCACCTAAAAGATGACAAAACCGAGCAAAACGTAAAACCATACAAAATAGATAATAAAACCACGATATTTACTCGATTTTGCATTTTAACTATTCAAAACGTCATTTGCTCAATTAATCGATTGTAAGCTCGAATTCTACTAAAACACATCCATATATGGGGAATATTGATATAAAATATATCCTTATAAAACACTACAAATTGACCCTTAACAACTCCCCACACTTATCTTTTGCTCGTCCCGAGCAAAACAAAACAAAGTCAAGCTTGAGACAAATAAACATCCATACAAATATGAAGTATATTCAATAACTTAGAAGTTCACCCAGTAGTGTGTGCATAGCCATAATAAACTTCCACTAAGTTCCACAATTTGAAAGTTATTCAAACCAAAACTAGCCCGGTTTCCCATCTAAGTTAGAAATATTCAAAAATTATAATGTGCACTTTACAAAACATACATATCCCAAAAAGAAATAGTAGAGAATATCTAAAACATTTTCGATGGACTCAGAGGATAATCCCTACAACATATCCTTCATTTATCTTGGGTATAAGATTAACGATAACTAAGTCCTTACTTATTCATAATAATATATTTCAATATTTTCACTTTTTCACACTTTTCTAACACACATCGAATAAGCTTTTGCCTCTCAGCGAATAGGACATTTCAAGATAATCCCTACCTTACTCCAATCATAAGGCAACTATAAACCGATCGTCGTGAGCTTTTGGTCATCATAGTGGAATAGGACATACGTGGTACACCCTACCTCACCCAAATCATAAACCAGCTTCCGACACACACAATTACAATTATGTTTACTTAGAGATTTCTGGCTGGCAGTGGAAAAGATTATTTTCTAGTAGCACAGACCACTGAGCATAACACCTCAAGTAAACAATTTATTACTATTGCAAAGACTTAATCACGTTTCACTTATCACATTCAAACTTACAGATATTCACAGTATGTCATACTTTAATCCTAGAATACAAACTACTAAACTTTTCAAGAATTGTACATAAGCAAAGAAACATGCTATAATCATCAAAAATCTCCAACTAAAATGGGGTAGGCTTTCAACATTTAGCTCATCATTTACTATGGCATGTGAAAAAGAGTGTCGGGTGAAACAATTAAAATTACTAAATATACAGAATATAGCAAAAATGATATAAACTCAAGCAAAGATATGCCTTTGTCTACTCGGGATATAACAAAAAATTTGAAAATTAAGCACTTTTCATATAAATATAATAGAAATTGAGCAAACGACTCATAGATACATATAAACCATCCTCTCCCCCACACTTAGATTGCAACTTGTCCTCAAGTTGTGCATAAATAATAAATTAGAGAACTTAGCTGATTGGATGCTGGCAATTCCGGAAAAATCAACAAGAACCAGGATTGCTTGCATAGCTCGATGATCGTGAGCATCACAGACAATGAATACATCTTTAAAGTGCACAATAGCTATAGAAAGTATCCTGCAGACTTGATTAGTGCAAAAAGAGTCTTCGGGAAAAAGAAAAGATTACATATATAAAGCACATGAAGAAAAGGATCATAGAGATTTTTCAACTTAAGCTCAACTAAAGATTGAATACTATACATGAAATACTATAAAGTCGTGGGAGGCTAGGTGCAACTATATGAAAATATACTACAATGCAGCCTACATGATATGCCATCCTAAAAATAAAATAAATAAAAAAAATAAATTCGACAGCTCTCAGGTGGCGAGTTTGGAGGACAACCTACAGTGACTACGGCCTATGCAGAAACTAAAAATAAAGAAAACGAGGTAGTATTACGGAAACCGGCGATTAACTACGCCAAGAAAAATAAAAGAAAAATAGAAAAACAATGTAACTAGATGACATGCAACTAAATGATATGCATCTATATGATATGCAAAAATAAAAGAAACTAAAAGAAAGAAAACTAGTCCACTCATTTGCAACATGACATGTATATAAGAAACGTCTACCAGATAATGACAGGTTACGATAAACGACAGTACTGTTCATTACATGCAGTGTAGACGCGCTTTAAGACTCGTTGAAGGTGATAGCATTATGGAAACCAACAGTTAGCTATACTAAACAGATATAACTCATATGGCCTGGACGTAGCATACGGAAAACCGACAGTAGCTACCCATATGAACTACAAAAACAACAAGGAAGCACATAAGTCTCAAAGCTTAAAAGATTCATCACGGTATGTAGCATATGGAAACCGACATTAGCTACTAAATAACAATAAGACCCGATTATAGCGCACGAGACCGATAAGTAACTATAACTTGCATGGATGAATCATGCATATAAAAATTAATCAGTTATTTAACATGGATCGGTAGATGGAAAGATGTAAACATGCAAGTTCAGATCATCTACGTAAAAACAATTAGCCACAGAAGCTCAAATTAAAGTATCCATATCAAATAAAGCATTAAAAATCAAGTTGAGAAGAAATCTAGAACCTGGACTGGCGTTCAATAATTCAAACGGGCGTTTAAAACTTATGCAGGCCGGACGGGCGTTTAGATATATGGACGTCCGTCTGGTTCTTGAAAACAGAACAGAGCTGATACGTTTTGGAACGGACGAGCGTCCAACAAACCAGACGCGCATTCACCTGCAGATTATGAACTGGACGGGCGTTCACTTACCTGAACGCTCGTCCATACAACGAATTTGCACAGACAATGCAGGAGAGACACAGAAACCCTAAATCTTATAAACACAACATAGAGCACAGACAACAGCCACAGATAAATTTTAGCACATGGGTTAGACTAGGTAACAACTAAACACAAACTTCACGTAAAACAGATTGAGTAAAATTTTTTTGCACATTCTTAACCCTACGGTCATCGAAACACGGCAAAATAAAAACTCTCAATCTATTAAACGCTACTTTTATTGAAAACGAAAAACGAAACGTAACAAAATCGAGAACTAACTTAACTAGATTCAACATGACACCTATTCCCCGGCAACGGCGCCACTTTTGTTGGAGGGATTTTGCATCACTAAACAAAAAGAAAATTTATAAACCCTAACCTAATTGCAAAACTAACTCCTAACCGGCCGAATACCGGGTTGTTGATAGTAGAGCGAGATAAGTAAGAGGTCGATCCACAGGGAATTGGGATGTTGAATCTAATTTCATTAACTCTCTCAATTGTTACTCAAGAAAACAAATAAACGAAAGTGCGAACATAAAAACACAAAGAACAAATAAAGCAAATAAGATAAATCTAAGCTACGAATAATAAAACGACCTAAACTAAGAATACATGGGATCAAACATCATACAAACCAAGTGATCTCAACCCTAGTTCATCTCATGATTTTAATTCAAATTGTGGTTTCACCTTGACACGAGACACAAATCCCTAATCTCTTAGTGAATTCGTATTCTCAAGCTCTGAAATCCTACTCTCGTAGTGAATTCAATTTATCAATCTCTCCTCTCTCGAATGTTGAGACCGATATTCAAACAAAACGAAGGTGTAGATTCAGGTTAACTCTCGTATTTTAGAATCTAACAACCTAGATAATTAACCAATTAATTTGTCATCATTAACGGCTAAAAATCCTATCTTTCTATGGTGATCTAACGTTACTCAACTTCCGTATGTTGTAACTATCAATCGCAAACCAATCTCTCGATAAAGTTCACACATAGCATCATGATCAAAGAAAGATACAAAATAAATCAAAGATCATAAAAATAAAAAGGATTGAATAAATTAAATAAATAAACTCACGTAGTTTGGTACATGATTGAATCCATGAATCGAAAACGGAAGAAAAACGACATCCTAATCTAACCCGGATCACCGAGCACAAGGCTCGGGTGACCGCCCTGAACTCAAAAGCGCGGCTGCTCCTTGTGAAATTCGTGTATGAGAAAATATGGTATGATTAGGTTTTACATAAGGGCTGTATTTATAGAGGATAGAGGCGGTTTGGCTTAAGTCGGCGTTGGACGGAGGTCGACGTGGCGTGCGTTCTTGAGAAGTCGATCATCTCGTATCAAATTTACGCCTTGCAACTTCTAAAATTCATATCTTGAGTTGTAGACCTCCAAAATTATGATCCGAATGTCATAAAAAAGCTCTCGGAAAACTCTACAACTTTCATTAAGGACTCTTCTAAAACGCCTTTTGATTAGCCCGTCGTATTACGAGTCGTTTTGGGATTTTCCCAAGCTTTATTTCATCTTCATCCTCTTGTATCTCTTTCTTTCCATTTTAATCTTCAATCAAACATCATTTAGACCTCTTCCATTCCACATTTGTGCACCTAAAAGATGACAAAACCGAGCAAAACGTAAAACCATACAAAATAGATAATAAAACCACGATATTTACTCGATTTTGCATTTTAACTATTCAAAACGTCATTTGCTCAATTAATCGATTGTAAGCTCGAATTATACGAAAAACATCTATATATGGGGAATATTGATATAAAATATATCCTTATAAAACACTACAAATTGACCCTTAACACTTAGATTCACCATCTCTCGTAAAATCTTTGCCTCCCCCACCTTTTTGTGGGAAATCTAACTCAAACATGTATTGTGAAGTTAGGATGGCATAATTATTGATGATGCTTAAAATCGTCAATGATGAAATTGCTTGTTATACAGAAACCCGAATCCAGATCCGATCCATAGTTGGATCGTCAGATCTGATTCACAACACCGATCGAGACACTCGATCATGCACAGCGGAAGCTATGAATTAAATTCGCATGCGATTTTACCACGACTTATTTCACATGATTAATTAATATAACTACAAGAAGGTTGAAGAATTACCCAACAGAAGAGAAGTCGTGATCTTCCGGATTGTATCTCCAAGCGATGACTGGTGGACGTCGATCCTCGTAGTAAAACCTCCTCGAATATGCTCAAGAAAAACTCCAAGTTTTTCTTCTTCCAATGACTAGAACGAGAAACTAATTTTTCTCTTCTTTTAGTTGTATGTGGCGCAATTTTTAGTGTGTCATTGTATTGTGAGGAACTTTCTTTATATAGGAAATTAACTAGTCAAGAGAGAGTTGTCATTTTTACAATACAATTACCCTTTTTACAATACAATTACCCATAAGGAAAAGATATTTGCAATAAAATAAGAGATAATCTCCATAAATGAGATAACGATTATAAAATCAATCTCTTATTTTTTTCATTAATTATCTAATAAATAAATAATTAATTACACATTGACATAATCTAGGAAAATTTCTTTTCCTAATTTCCTCAACATGTGGCGCCATTTTTGCCATTAGCATGATAGAAAATGTTTTTTCTATTTTACATATTATTTACCAAATAAATAATATTCGCATATTCATTAAATAGACCAACTATTTAATTTATTATCGAGGTTCCACAAAACGAAAAAACACTCAAGTGTTAGGAGCCAACCCGGGGACCATGGACCTATAACCAGTAGCAACAATAAATTGAATAAAATATTCATCGAACATAACATTTATACTCAACTTATTAATTCCGGAATTACGCCACCATAAATCCGAAACTGAACTCTATCGATTATTGATATAACTTATTCTCAAAGCGTCGAGTCAATGGTGCCATTGATATATGTTAGGTTTAATGCCCGAAAGACAATTTTGTAATTGTTTTATTTAATAAATAAAATGATATTACTATTCATATTTATTATTATCATATTCACCGATATGACAATAGTATTTACACTACAGAAAACCCTAAAGTATATCGTTTATGTAATCACTTAACTTTCGTGTATGGGATATACACGGGAGGATTGAGTTAGTGAAGATGTACTTAAAATACAATTAGCCCGTAGTGAAGTTAATCGAGAGTACCGGTCTCTCCTTTAACGTGCTATTAATGCGCCTGAACACAATAGGTGTGATTGTCTTATCGGACTTTCGGTTAAGAGAACCTGGTGGGGCATTTATATATGATAGATATATCATATAGAAATTTGGACCGATTTGATTAGAATTCACGATATAATTCCGTAATCGAGAAGTCTTATCGAATCAATCAATGATCATATTTATGGATATATCTTAATCTCGAGGTGATCACGACCAACCGCTTGAATCAAGATAAGGTTTGACTTGATGGTTAAGGATTACACTCGAGTCCGTGATCCGAATTACCCCATCTTGGCATTGTAATTGGTTTGAGTGAGTAGTACGTGTTATCACAGATACGGAATCCATTCCTTCCATTTATGGAAGTAGATAGACGCCACTTATTTGTTAATCCTAAAGCGATCGATAAATGCGAGTTTATATTACACTGATTAGCTACCAGTGAGTTGTATGAATTAATTGATCACTAGGGGGTGAATGGTAAAATAAGGATAAGAGGTTCTAAAAAGGGTTAACGGTAACTTCCCGATTTAGAATGGACAGTCTATGGAGGATTAATCCATATGTAATGATTATATCAATGGACGCTTATTATCATTCTCGTGAGGAGATAAATGTAATCTCATAATCGGAGGAGTGCAGTCACGGGATTATGGTGGCATATTCCTGTGATTGATTTATCGAATATAATTATTATGTTCGTAAGATAATTATTTATTTGATTTATCGGAGCCGCTGATTATTAGTCCATGGTCCCCGACGTGCCTCCAATATAGCATAGCTATTCTCGGACGTCGAATCCTAATAATATTAATTTAATTCTTATTAGAATTTAATTAAAACGATATGTGAATTAATTGTTTAGTAGACTATTAAATTAGTTGGGCTAAATAATTAAATATGTGAAAAAGACATTTTTCATAATCTTGGCCCAATTAGTGTGTTATGGCCGAAAATATTATTGACTAGGTCAATAAGGAATTTTCGGCCAAGGTGTTATATTATGGAACAATAAATTGTTTTCTTGTGTATTAATAAGACATGTGCACAAAATATTTATTGGATAAATATTTATGGTAAGAAATAAAGATAAAGATTATTCTAGATTTGTTCTAGAATATTTTGGAATTATCTTTTATTTATTGGATTTATTTATTTACAAAATAAAAATCCTTGGAGGACAAGGATTACTCTCCTATATAAAGAGAGTTCTCCCAAGCCTAAAAGACACACAAAAATTTGACTATCATCTCTTAGAGAGAGGATAGATAAATTTCGGCCAAGAGGGTGAGAGGGAAATCTTGGAGGTTTTCCGGGTAGCATATCGGGAGGATTCGAGACGAGGATTTCCTTCCACCGGGAGTTGCTTGGATCACACGTACGGAAGATCGTGGTGCTCTTCACACCATCCTTTGTTCTCCCTATTGCGGTTCATCTACTTGGATTTTGAGATCCAAGAGGTATGATCTACAACCCCCTTGTAGATGTAGATCTAGTTATTTTATTACGTGTAATTTATAGATCTAGATCCTTAAATCGCTTCCGTTGTGGATGATATTACTAACAATATAATCATTACATACAGACTAACCCTCCATAGACTATCCGTAACGAAGTGGGATTATTTCCGTAAACCTTCTTCACTACATCTTATCATTATTTACCATCAACCCACTAGTGATCAATTAGTTCATAAATAATATGAACTCGCCCGATCGATCAGTTTCTAGGATCAACAAATAAGGGAATTGTCTTTCTACTTCCCGCAGAAGGAATGGATTCCATATCTGTGAGACACACACTTCTCACTCATTCCGAATAGTGTCAACGTGAAAGTGATTCCAGACCGTGCCTCTTAGCAATCCTTAACGAACACATCAAACCCTATCTTGAAACAAGTAGGAGTATGCAATCACTTCAAGATTAATGTTAATCCATATATGATCGTCTTGTGATTTAATGAGATTTCTCAGTCACGGAATTATATGAGAAATGCATATTAAATCGGTCCAGTCCTATATGACTACATCATATATAAATGCCCTACTTAGATAACCAATATAGACGGTCCGGATAAGATGGTCACACCTTAAAGTGTTCTGGACGCATTAGTGGTGGTTTAATCAATAAACCCCATACATTGATTAAGTTCACCACGGACTAATAGTTCAAGTGTATCACCATAAACTTAATCATCACGTGTGACACTCACTAAGTTATATGGCTACATATGATACGACTTGGGGTTTTCAGCGGTGTATTACATATAAGCACGAAGCAAATAATAAGATGAGAATAAATCTGTCATTTATTAATTATAAAAATAATAACAGAATTTGTCTGTCGGGCGCTACTTCCAACAGAAATCAGGTTTAGAAGCAGATAATTGGGTTTCGTGAGAATAGCACAACTACTAATTTGGTGGATTTGTTGATGATTATTAATTGAGCTAAAATGATTGATTACGTACGTACCTAGGTGTTTGGATCAAGGTAAAACGTGGTTCTAATTTTTTGGGTGATGACAGCTTTTTACAAGACTCCGTTATGCGAGTTAATGCTTTGACGCATGTAACAGAGAACAGAGATCATGGAGTGTTTCGTAACTCACGCCATAATTGAGTGGAAATCGCGGAAATTTTATTAGGGCAATTCTATGTTATATGGGTATCGCTCATTAAATGATCTGACTGCCCATTTGTGACGTCCGGGGTCGATGATGATCTGCACTAAGTTGAGAATCCAAGGCCGATGTGAACATGCACCACGTCGGAGGTACGAGCTGATAAACATCAGGCTGCAAAAGACAGAAAATGACCTACGTTATGCTGGTGAACTGGAGTCAACCTGCACTGTGAGGAGATGAACTTTAATAAAGACCTCTGAACCATAAAGCTCATTAATGGGCTGAGCCCATTCAGCCCAATTACTGAGAAGATCTGAATATGACTATTACATGCTTCATGTATGACATCGAATTATACTCGGGTCAATATCAATATCCCGATAATAGATTCGATAAACCATGTCCAATTGTTCTTTGAGAACAAACTTAATGTGTTTTTGCATTAGTTATCTATCTTTTGTATTTTTGAGTTTCTTGAATGGAAATTAATATCAACCTCACTACTAGTCGGATGTGTCTCCGTGTAAGGCTTTCCCTCTGTCGTTTTTTTACCCATTAAAGCTACTATTACTATATATTAGGACATCTCACGATATCTCACGTTTATTACCAAATATTCTTGTATTTATTACAAAATATTCTTGTGTTTATTCTTGTATTTATTGCCAAATATTGTATCATTACCACTGTTAACTCTAGAATATTCTTACGATCACACTTGTAAGTATATATATATGTAACTCTTGTAAATCATTGGCAATAATGAAAACCTTTCTTTGATTTATCTCAATATGATATCAGAGAGGTTGTGATCAGTGGGTCTCTTTTTTTCTTTTTTTCTGCTCCGTATACCTTCAGCTTCTTCCCTGTGTCTTCACCCAAAATCATCCATGGCAGACAACACCTCCTCCACTATTATTCCCGTCCGAACTGCTCCCGACACCACCAATTCCATTGTTGCCTTCAATATTGCAGCCCAAGCTCCCATCACATTGGTTCCCACCAACTATATTGCTTGGAAACTCCAATTTGACAATCTCCTCACCGGTTACGATTTACTCGGCTATGTTGATGGAAGCTACCCCTCTCCTCCTCCTACTATCATAGTCAATGGTAAAGTCGGTCCCAATCCGTAACACTCTCTATGGAAACAACAAGATAAACTTCTCCTAAATCTCATTTTGGGCTCCTCTCTCTCGATGTTCGGCCATGACGTCCATCACGTAAAAACCGCTAAGCAAGCCTGGGATATACTGGCTGACACATATGCTAAGCCTTCTAGGGGACGAATCAAACAGCTCAAGTTCCACCTACGTGCCACCCATAAAGGCACTCAATCGGTCTCGGCATACTTACACTCTATTAAGGCCAAAGCAGATGAACTTTCGTCTCTCGGGGCACCCCTTGATCAAGAAGATTTTATTGATCACATTCTTGCAAATCTCGGTGATGAATATATGGAACTCGTTCGCGCGGGGCAAGCCCGTGATACTCTCATTACATTTGACGAGCTCCATGAGAAATTGCTCAATTTCGAGGCCGGATTACTCACCAAGCACACACCGGTCCTGCCTTCCCACCCCACAAAGACTTGCAGCCTTCATATCGCCTCTACCCACCCCAAAGCACCACGTTATCAACCTCCATTTCACCTCCTCCATATCAAGAACCCTCAGATGGAAATCTCACCACCTCCCATAATGGCTCTCGCCCCCGACAACCTCCTCGGCCATATCTCGGTAAATGCCAACTTTGCGGTACCCAAGGCCATAGCGCAAAACGCTGCCCCACCTACCCTTTTTTCCAGCAACGCCCTCCTTCCCTCTCCCCTCCTGCTCGTCCTCCTCCCCCTCCCCAAGCTCACCATGAATTTGCACCTCATCACCAATGGTTGCTTGATAGCGGAGCCTCACATCATATGACCTCCACTCTAGATGCCCTCAGCTTGCACGATCCCTATTCAGGCCATGACGACATCTTCATAGGTGATGGAAGTGCTCTTCCCATCACACACATGGGTTCTACCTCTTTATTTTCTAACTCTCGCTCTTTTAAATTATGCAATGTCTTATGTGTTCCTCGTATAACTCAAAATTTATTATCCGTTTCCAAATTTTGTCTTGATAATTCCGTATCTATAGAATTCTTTCCCGACTCTTTTATTGTGAAGGACCGTCAGACCGGCAAATGTCTCCACCAAGGTCCGGTTAAAGATGGCATGTACTTTTGGCCGTCAGCTTCCATTTTTTCTTTCTCCGCAAATAAAATGTCTTCCTTGACTTGGCATCATAGGTGTGGCCACCTTGCTTCTGCTATGCTCAACCACATCCTTCAAAGTTATGCTTTGGATACTGATCCCTCCCTTTTCCCACTATGATGATTGTTTAAGTCATAAAAGTCAAAGACTTCCATTTTCTACATCTACTTTACATTCCAATAAACCTCTTGAAATTATATTTTCCGACGTGTGGACATCGCCCGTTTATTCAGTTGATGGTTTTAAATATTATCTGCTTTTTGTTGATCATTTTACACGTTATGTTTGGTTTTATCCACTTAAAAATAAATCTGATGTTGCCAACATATTTCCTCGATTTAAATCTCTTGTTGAAAATCTTTTTTCCATGTCTATTAAGATTCTTTACTTGGATAATGGTACAGAATACGTGTCCTTACGCCCATTTCTCTCTATTCACGGCATTAGTCACTTCACTACCCCTCCTCACACACCCCAACATAATGGCCATTCTGAACGTCGCCACCTCCACGTTGTTGAAACGGGGTTGGCCTTACTTCACCATGCATCTATGCCTACATCATATTTGTCTTATGCCTTTGCTACGACGGTGTATTTAATTAATCGTATGCCAACCAGAACATTGAATATGGTCACCCCGTATGAACTGCTCCTTTCCCAACCACCCAATTTTAATAAGCTACGCGTTTTCGGTTGCTTGTGTTACCCTTGGCTTAAACCATACACTTCCAATAAACTCGATCCTAAGTCGATCCCGTGTGTGTTCCTTGGTAACTCATTGTCTCAAAGTGCGTACCTATGTCTTCATTTGGATACTCAGCGTGTTTATGTATCGCGTGATGTTCGTTTTGTCGAGTCTGCTTTCCCATTTACTTCTAGTATGGCCAGCAACAACAATGACTATGACTCTACTACCTGGCAACATGCGTTCCTTCATCCCATTCCCCAACCCACCTTTTCCATCCAATCTGAGCCTTCCCATCCCAGCCCACCACTCAGCCCGACCCAAACCAGCCCAGCCCACGTCTCAGCCCGACTCACAACAGTCCCATACAGCCCAGCTCACCTCTTAGCCTGACCCACAACAGCCCCATACAACCCAGCCCGTCCTCCAGCCCCACTTCAAGCTCATCATCCACCCCTTCCTCCGATGCTTCATCACCGCCTTCACCTCCACCTCACACCCCTCACCCAATGATCACTCGTGCTCGCAACAACATCACCAAACCTTGCCAAATCCTCAACCTTCATGCCCATACGGATGTGCAATTCTGACGATCATCGAACCTCACACGTATAAACAAGCACTTTCTTGTCCTCATTGGCGTCAAGCCATGTCCGAAGAATTTAATGCTCTTATCACCAATGGCACCTGGCAACTTGTTCCGTTTGAGTCTCATATGAATCTGATTGGTAGCAAATGGGTCTTTAGGATCAAACGCAAGCCCGATGGCTCCATCGATCGCTATAAGGCTCGCTTAGTAGCAAAGGGCTTTAATCAGCGCCCCGGTGTCGATTATTTTGAAACGTTCAGTCCGGTGGTTAAGCCCACCACTGTTCGATTGGTTCTCTATATTGCTGTTACCTCTGGCTGGTCTTTACGCCATCTTGATGTTAACAATGCTTTTCTTCAGGGTACTCTTACTGAACAGGTTTTCATGGCTCAACCTCCAGGGTTCGAAGATTCTGATCATCCTACCTATGTGTGTCAATTACATAAGGCTATGTATGGTCTTAAACAGGCACCTAGAGCTTGGTATCACAAACTTAAACAATTTATAATTGCTTCTGGGTTTATTAATTCTACAGCGGACTCTTCATTATTTATTTACTGTGTGGATGGTGTGACCTTCTTTCTACTTGTCTATGTCGATGATATAATTATTACAGGTAATGATGACTCGGTTATATCCTCATTTGTCAAGCTCTTGGGCTCTCGGTTCTCCATTAAAGACTTAGGCTCCCTATCGTATTTCCTTGGTATTGAAGTTTGCTATAACACTCATGGTATTTTACTTTCCCAACACAAGTACATCATGGATATTCTTCAGAAGCACAACATGCTTAGTGCCAAACCTGTTGCAACACCTTTACCTACAGATGCTAATGACCTTATGATTGCATCCACTGCTCCTTTTTCGGATCCCTCCTTATATCGCCAACTCCTTGGCGCCTTCAGTACTTATTGTTCACACGCCCCGACTTGGCGTATGCAGTTAACAAGCTCTCGCAATATTTACACGCCCCTACAATCAATCATTGGACTCTAGCCAAACGTCTTCTTCGCTATCTCGTTGGCTCTTCCCATGATGGACTTCAGCTCCACAAGTCGTCCTCTCAACTCTTTCATGCTTTCTCAGATGCCGATTGGGGCGGCAATAAAGAAGATTATTCCTCCACTGGTGCGTATGTGGTTTTTCTCGGCAAAAATTTGATATCCTGGAGCTCTAAAAAGAAGCGTTCCATTGCTCGCTCATCCACTGAAGCCGAGTATCGTGCTGTCGCGTCCACTGCTGCTGAACTTAGTTGGATTGTTAACCTACTTCACGATCTTCGTCAGCCAAGTGCTCAAACTCCTATTATTTTTTGTGACAATATTGGCACCACTCAGCTCTCGGCCAACCCAGTCTTTCACTCCCGTATAAAACATGTTGCCATTGACTATCATTTCATCCGTGATCTGGTTCAACGAGGTTCTCTTCGGGTTGCTCATGTCTCAGCTGCAGATCAACTAGCCGACGCATTAACAAAGCCTCTTCCTCGGTCTTCCTTTGATCAGTTCAAGTTCAAGCTCGGCCTCCACTCCCGGCGCCCAAACTTGAGAGGAGGCGCGATTAGGACATCTCACGATATCTCACGTTTAATACCAAATATTCTTGTTTTTATTACAAAATATTCTTGTGTTTATTCTTGTATTTATTGCCAAATATTGTATCATTACCACTGTTAACTCTAGAATATTCTTACGATCACACTTGTAAGTATATATAACTCTTGTAAATCATTGGCAATAATGAAAACCTTTCTTTGATTTATCTCAATAATTACAATGCTGCTTCCGTCCCTAAATATAAGTCGTTTGGATTGACCATGTGTTTGAATGCCTTAAATTTAAAAGATTAATGTCTAAAATAACTCTTGACTATCGTTAATGAAATAGTTATAAAATATTGAAAAATAGTTGAATTATTAATAAATTATGATAAAAGATGGAGGAAAAAAGTAATAAATGCTTCATTAATAATACAGAATAACTTATGTTATAAGAAAAATAAATAATAAAAAAAATATAGAGTGATTTATATTGTGAGACGGAAAGAGAATTATTTTACGTTAAATACCCCTGATGGAGTCTGGACGCGGAGATGAGCGATTGCCAGCTATGTTTCTGCTCCGCTCCTTTTTCGCTATTTCTACCGCATTTCCCTGTCGAAAATATAGTCCCATATAATCCCATTTGCTCTGTTATACTTTTACCCACAATATTTCACTTCCAAAATACAGCATAAAATCATTTCCATCTTCTTTTCTCTCTCAAACAGTATCTCCCGATTATCATAAAGATCAGAAAAATGTTAAGCAAGCTTCAGTTTGTGGTACTACTTTCTTGCATCATGGCAGCGGCCTCAGTAGTGGCTGGTAACTTCTATGAAGATGTAGATATAACTTGGGGTGAAGGTCGAGGCAAGATCGAAAATGGAGGCCAACAGCTTTCTCTTTCTCTCGATAAACTTTCTGGGTCCGTGTTATAAAACGGATGGAGATAACTTCAGATGCAAGAAATGTAAATGTAAGAATCAAACATAAACAATCAAAGGAGAAAGCGAAACAAGAAGAACACGATTTAACGTGGAAAACCCCTCGATTGGGAGAGGTAAAAAACCACGGGCGTAAAAGAGATATTTTATTATGCACTGAATTTTCTGATTTCAACACACTCGGATAATGAGACAACAATCAGATTTATAGGCACAAATCCCTAAACCCTAGCCGCCAGAATCTTTGTCTCGATTCGCCATAAATACCCTTACACGTGTCCTCCTTTTAATGACATCTGTATAGTGCCACATACATAAATGTAATTAATGAGATGTGGGACCTCGTCAGATTCAAGTACTCAAAGCAGATCGTCACCCGCCGATAGTCACCTCTTTGAAACCTCGAGACTCCACCCTACCGATGCACGTAATTGAATACACTTCTCACCGCCCATCACATACCGAAGTCTTCGATTGGTTCCACCCAGATGCGAGTTTAAGTCACTTTACCGACAAATCTCCACCTTGACTTCAACTCACTAGAGTCAAACAGATTGCATAACCGGATGTACTTGTACCGGATGCATTCGTCAATGCCGATGTACTTGTACTGCATAATCCACAAAGATCCACTCCACCGACCGCCTCTCGGTAGAGTTTCCAAACAGATTACAAGCTTTGAATATTCAAGAAGTCCAGGCAAAGTGAAACTTACTCTTTGAATCGGGTTTAGTGAACATATCGCCAGGATTCTCCTTTGTACCAATCTTCTTCACTACAACCCTCTTCTCATTTCTCGAGAAAATGATACCGACATCAATATGCTTGGTTCTCTCATGATGAACTCGATCCTTGGCTAAACATATTGCACTTAGATCGTCACAATATATATCACCGATCTCGATGCAACCCCAAATCATTGACTAGCCCTTTCAACGGACACCCTCCTTAATCGCTTCAAGAAGAGCCATATATTCTCGCTTCAAGAGTTGATAAGGCTCAGAGCTCAAGAGTAGCTTTCGGTGACCAACGCATTTCCCAATGTAAACACATAACCGGGATCATTGATTTTCTCATGTCAACATCACTGTGATAATCAAGATCACAAGAACCTCGTGACTGCACCAAGATATCACACCATAAATGAGACCAACATCATTTGTACCTCTCGTGCACCTGAATATCCTTTAATGACTTTCCGGTGTTCCTTTCCAGGTTGAGCCATAAACTCGCCGACAACACCGATCGCTCGAGCAGATCGTGCCTAGTGCATACCATGGCATACATCGATCGCCAACCGCACTAGCATAGGAACTTTGACATATACTCCTTTCTCTCATTGATCGTGAAGCATAAAATGACAAATGAACATTTGATGCCATAGGAGTATCTATTGGTTTTTGCAAGTGCAGACATCCCAAACTTGGCCAATATCTTACGCAGACATAACCTCTTTGAGACAAGAACAACTTCTTCCCGACTTCTATCTCTCCGGATCTCCATCCCCAAGATTTTCTTGGCAAAGACCCAAATCCTTCATTTCAAACTCAAGATCGAGAAGGTTCTTTGATTTTGAACATCGACTTTCCTTGTTTGCAAATGCTATCAAGATGTCATCCACATACTGTGAACAAGATAGATATATGATCCATCTTTCAAACAGATCAGTAGTAAACACAACAATCATATGGACTTCTGTTATAACCTGTTTCAAGCATGAAAATCACAAACCTTTTATACCACCGCCTTGGAGCTTGCTTCAAACCATACAACGATTTCTTCAACTTGCAAACATAGTTTTCTTTGCCAGGAACTTGAAAACCCTCAGTCGTGTCATGTATATCTCCTTATCCACCTCACCATGTAGAAAAGCGTTTCACATCTAATTGCTCAAGTTCCAGATCCGCTTTGTGCCACCATTGCTAGTAACACTCGATTGAAGTGTGTCGACCATTGGTGAAAATATTTCATCAAAGTCAACCCTTCCTTTTGATCAATCCTCTTGCAACCAAACGTGCCTTATACCGACCCCTTCGCGCTTTGTTATTCCTTCCTTTTCTTGAAGATCCATTTACAAGTCACAACCCCTTGTCAAGAGGTTGTTTGACCAATTCCCAAGTCGATTCTTCAATAATGACTCCATTTCATCTCCCATGGTCGCATGCCACCGAGATGCTTCAGACATGTCATCGCTTCCGTAAGTAGTAGGTTCAACAACCTCTACTTCTTCAAAGAACTTGAAGTGCATATCCAGCCAAATCATCATATCCATATCTCCTTGAGGTATCCCAACATTAGATCTTCTAGCTCTGGCGCGCCTAGACTCACTGGCGATCAATGTTTGTATGACGCCGCCGAGGTCTCAGCAGACCGGCTTGGATCGATTCTCGGTTCATTATCCAGATCAAGATAGTGTTGATTTGGATCCACCGATTGTTGCATATCAAGAGACTCCACCTGAAGCTCCACCTGCTTCTCAACACTATCGATTCAAAGATCGGTTTCGCACTCAGCAGACCTCTCCACCGATGAGTTTAACATAGAATTTTCATCAAACACAACGCCCCTGCATTGAGGATTACTCGGACTCTGCCGATGACCAAATCCTATATCCTTTCACTCCATCACCATACCCCACAAACACTCCCTTCTTGGCTCTTGGCTCCAACTTCCTTCACTAACATGATAGTAAGTTTGACTTCCAAAACCCTTAGAATCGAGTAGTCAAGCAGGCTTGCCCGACCACATCTCAAATGGTGTCTTGAGATTGATCCTCGTGTGAGGGCTCTGTTGATTAAGTAGCAAAATTTGTCTTAACAAACCTCCGCCCAAAATCTCCTTGATAAACCAAATTTGAGAAAGCATACATCTTGCCCTCTCCAAGAGAGTTTGATTCATCCTTTCACCTACACCATTCTCTTTGAGGTGTATTCCTTATGAGATGATGTCCGGCAATACCTCACCTGCACAAAATGAATCAAAATCCATCCAGCAGTAATTCCGCACCATTATCTGCACGAAGCTTCTTGATTTTCTTGCCTAACCGATTCTCCACTAGGGCCTTCCAACGCTTGAAGTTATTGAATGCATCACTTTTGTTCTTCATCATCACCACCCAAGTCATCCTTGAATAGTCATCTATGAATGACACAAAATATCTGTGACCACCCAATGACTCAACTCTTGATGGACCCAAAGAATCGAATGGATATAATCAAGTGTTGCCTTTGTATTGTGCAACCCCTTTGAGAATTTACTTCTATGCAACTTCCCAAACACACAATGTTCACAAAAGTCCAGATTCTTGACCTTATATCCCCAAGAAAACTCTTGAAGAAAGAACTCAGATACCCTTTCACCCATGTGACCTAGTCTCATGTGCCACAATGAGTCTCTTGAGATGGTGAAGCTGGCCGAGGATGCAACAAAGAAGAAGGCTGTGATCTGATGAGATCCTTGTAATATATACAAGGTTCCTCTTGATGCCTTTAAGGACTACAATGAATCTTTGAAGACATTCAACCGCCCACCTTCACCCTTGAAATTGAACCCCTTGTCAGCATCAAGAGATCGAGAGATACCAAATTCTTGGTCATCTGTGGAACATGTCTTACATCTTTCAAAGTGTACAAAATTTACCATCCTCTGTCCTTAACTTTACTTATCGAGCCAATTCCCACAACTTTACTGCACTTTGTTGTTGGCCATATAGATTTGACCACCATCTATCTCGCTCATAAGTAGAAAACCACTCTCTGCTTGGACAAATATGGTAGGATGCTCCGTAATCAAGTATCCACACATCATTGTGGTGTGTAGAATCCCTCGCAACTTCAGAACCAGATCCTCATCAGATTGCTCAAGAGCCAAAGGCGCTGTGCTGCACTGCCTTCCCGCTGCTTTCTTCTTCCTTGACAATTGGACTTCCAATGTCCCCGCCTCCACAAAGAATTACGCACATCGTAGACTTAGGACCTTTGGACCCCGACTTCTTTTTCTTCTTCGTCCATATCCTTTTCCACTATTGTCGCTAGCTACTACTAGCCCAAATTTGATCTGTCTGCTCCAAAGACTTTGTGTCTAAGCTCCTGGCATGTAAGGCGGACTCACATCCTCCAAAGCTATCGTATCCTTCCCAACTATGAACGATCGCACAAAGTTTTCAAATGATGCCGGTAATGACACCAACAGATTATAGGGCTGCATCTTCATCTTCAATTTTAACATCAATATTCCTTAAATCAAGCAATATTGTGTTCATTTGGTCCAGATGTTCCTCGGTGGACTTCCTTCATGCATCTTCAAACCGAACAACCTCTATTTCAACAACAACTTGTTGGTCGGTGACTTGGTCATATACTGAGCTTTCAAGCTTCTTCCACAACTTTGTTGCGGTGTCTTCCTCAAGAACCTCGGTGATAACATCATCGATAAGCACAACATGATGGTTGAATGTGCTTTCTTCCAGACCGGCATAATGGCCGCACCTGTATTTGGTTTGTCGATAAAGGATTCCACAAACCTCGCTTTGTTTCAACAAAGGCACGATCTTGATTTGCCACAGCACCAAAACTGCTCCTTCCTCAGTAAATTTATCGATTTTTACGTTTATCTGCGACATCTTTCCTTGCTAAAGATCACAACTTTGTCACAGATCCTAGCACCTTGTCAAGGCCTTGGTGAAGACGAAGTTGATCGCATGCATTGATTTTTTCCCGTAACCTTTCTCTCGATACCACTTGTTATAAAACGGATGGAGATAACTTCGGATGCAAAGCGAAAATGAAGCAATCAAACATAAACAATCAAAGAGAAAACAGAAACAAGAAGAAGAACACATTTAACGTGGAAAACCCTCAGTGGGAGAGGTAAAAACCACGGGCGTAAAAGAGATATTTTATTATGCAATCGAATTTTACTGATTTCAACACACTCGGATAATGAGACAACAATCTGTATTTATAGGCACAAATCCCTAAACCCTAGCCGCCAGAATCTTTGTCTCGATCCGCCATAAATACCCTTACACGTGTCCTCCTTTTAATGACATCAGTATAGTCGTCACATAATGTAATTAACAGATGTGGGACCTGCCAGTATTCAAGTACTCAGCAGATGTCACCACCCTGGCTGATAGTCACCTCTTTGAACCCTCATGAGACTCCACCCTACCGATGCAATGCAATTGAATACACTTCTCGGGCTTGTCCATCACTGGTGAGTCTTCGATTGGTTCCACCAGATGCAGAGTTTAAGTCACTTTATCGACAACCCAGTTTCCAATCCAAGAATGAGTACCTTTTCGGCGTGATTTGACCTTCAACTCAAGCTTGTCCCTCGGGAATTCAATTTGAATCATCACTACTTTCTTTGTAAGTACTCAAAATTCAAAATGCTTTTGAGTTTGATGCAATTTTGGTGATCGAATCAATTTGCTTACCCTGCTTTTTCCCAATTCTTTGAATGAATGCGCTTGTCATCTCAAGGATCAAACCATGACGAGATTGATTTTGAGTTCTTGGGGAATGCTTCAGGCAGCCATATACAATGCATACTAATGTTTATGCACAAGGAAAGGAGACAAAGAACAACAATTCCGTCTTTGGTTCGACCTCATCACGCCTTCCACACTTACTCCATTCTTTGAATTCTCAACGATCATGTAATAATTAACCCCAATTCCATGATCTCTTTTTTAATATATAATGTTTAGATATCTTGTATGACCACGTTGATTTGATAACCACATTTGTACAACATCCGAATTTGTATTGCATTTTTTTGTTGTTGTGTGATTCTTGGTAGACTTGATCCAATAAGAGTATTCAACAACAACGAAGGAGATGGAATTCCATTCCCAAAAACCAGCCGATGAGGATGTATTGCGCTTTATGGAATGCGATGATTGGGCAACACAAGGAGGAAGATTAAAGATCGATTGAGTCTTGCTCCATTTGTTGCTTCTACGTGAAACCTCAACATCAATGGAAATGTCTTCAAGAACCGCCGCAAACAGCTTCCTTGAATAATCAAGCATGGCAAAACCAAGGGCTAAATGCAAATGAAAGAAATAGGATGAGATATCTGCAAGTCAAGATTCTTGATTTATGATTATTGCAAGGATTTCAAGAGGTTCCCCAAGGTCTTCCCGCTGACCGCAAACTTTCCAGATTCCTCCGATATACTAATGTATTAAGACTCTATTTTTTTATTCTTTTATTGTGTACATTTAACATTCACAAAAAAGTTGAAATTCTTTATTCAATTGTTTGGGAAGAAATATTAAATAAATATTTGTACCCTACTTGGTATGTCATTCTATGTGTGTGGATTTTAGAGACTAAACAAAATGTGGTTTTTTATATTAATTTTGATATACACGAGTTGTATTTTCCAATTAATCATAAACGAACTAGGTTTTTTTAGAGGTTTTAAAAATAATTAATCAATATCGATTCTCAAAGTCTATGAGTGTAAGCTTGAAATGTGATTTTGCGCTATCTTTGTGCGGTGTGTGAGGATAGCGACAGAGAGAGGAGCAGCAATCTGACAGAGACAAATAGAAAAGCATCTAAAGACGTGTAGTATGTGGAAGTGACATGATCATAGATGTGGAAGTGATACAAATAGATTATATTGAAAGGAACTTGCATTATATGTAGAAGATGTGTTTATAAAATGTAGATTTATAGATATGAGCGAAAAGAACTTGGATCAAGTAATATATGCACATATATATAACAGAGGTATAGGACGGATCTGAACATCTTGACAAAATCCACAAGACGGACCACACAGAACATAAAGAGAGATTCAACAATATTTAGATTTAGATAGAAACAAAGGAAAATACAGTCCGAGATCACAAAACATCGAGATAAAAACATAAAAGAAAGGAAAGGTTCATCCATTTTACTGCAGACAAACATCGAGGAGAGGTGATAATAATATTTTTGGCATTATTGACCTCGGTGATGAAACACCTTCATCGGTCTCGGCAAATGTAGCATCAAAAGATGCCTTCTTTTTAGAACAAGTGTTGTGAAATCCGCCCACAGATCTTGACCGCTCGAGAGGTAAACAAGGGTTGGTGCGCCTTCACAGCTTATGCCAGAAAATTATCGGAGCGGTGAGAGCTCCTCGTTTTATAATACAACCGAAAAGGAAGAGAATCGGAACACTAAAGCGGAAAAGAATAAGAAAGATGGGTGCTTTTCTCGAAACAAAGAAGGGAGGAGAGAAGTTTTCTATGAGGAGAAGAAAGATTTCAGAGAAGTAATAAAGAGACAATAGAGAGATATCATCGGTTAATGAAAGAGAACGTTAGAGCAACCGTAGTAATAAAACTAATAGACATTCTCCAATCTAACAAATTTTGACACACAACTTATTTTGATTGGTTTAACTTTATAGAGATATTATATTGTTTTGCTTGGATGACAAGATGTCGTAGTAATCAAATTCTATTTTCCTTTCATACTGTTTTACTTAAGACACAGCTCAGGCCCACTTGTATATGTGGCACTTTATTCACCATATGTGATGCAACTTTTGTCATAAAAAGGCTTCTTGTACGCTCTCTACAAATAGAATATCATACAAACATAATCAGAAAAATCCTCTCCATTTGATAACTGTTATTTTGTTATTTAAAATATGCTAGTCTCTATTCTGACAAATAGTGAAGAGAATATGGCTATAAGAGTCCCACTAGGGTTGCTCTTAGGTATACAGAGGGACTGAAGAGAGAGAGAGAGAGAGAGAGAGAGAGAGAGAGAGAGAGAGAGAGAGGGGGTTCTCTAGGAGAGCATTGAATGTTTGAAAGAGGAGAAGACATTTTTGGAGAGGGAATTATGTGGTGGAGAAAGAAGATGCGAGAACCTTCTAGGATAATAGAGAATAAGAACCGGCAGTACGTAGAGATATGGTTGAGCAGTTGGGTGATATAAGGCCAATTTCAATAGCTTCATAAGTCACGGTGGTAATGACGGCTTTTTACAATATGATACTGGCATTAAAAAAACAACTCGGTAATGGCTTTAAAATCCACTGTGAAAACTAAATGAATGGGGATAGGGGTGGCACTCTGTTCACTTGCCTATCCACATACCTTTTTCTCTCTCATTTTTTAATCACCGTCCAAATCAAGTCTATTTTAAGATCCACCCTCACTTTTTTTTGTATTTCTTTTGTGTCATTTCTATTTGTATAACATTTTTTATAAGGTCATTGTTGAGACATGATGGACATGGATGTGGTTATGGTGCCATGTAGGATGCTTTTGCTGATTTTTAAACAAACTGACAATGGGAAAGATGTTGGCCACTGTGATTGGCCTAATGTGGTAGGTTTTAAGAAGGTAATCGGCTGGGAGCATGAGAAACAAGACGGCCGGATTATATTAAGAATAAAGGCCAGCCGAAATTTATAAAGATAGGTCATCATTTAATTTATTTATTTATTAGGCCCTTTAAAGCAGACTAGCCCACATAATTATAACACATAACTTGTATATAATTGGTCAAAATAAATTATGTATAAAACATATTTCCATAGCATAAATTATATGTTTTGCGCTATTACACAACATATCATAGAGCGAATTTTAATCATCTATGATGTGTAGGATGTACCTACAAGAAATACTCAATAAAGAATGTTAGTACATAAGATAGGAGTTAATTAACACATAACAAGGGTAATTATGGTAATTAATCAAACTTATGAAATGAGGGCACAACAGTTTCAAGTTCCTGGAAAAGAAGGGTATGTTTTCAAGTTGAGGAAGTCCTTGTATAGACTCAAGCAATCTCCAAGATAGTGGTATAAGAAGTTTGACAGCTATATGATCCACCTAGGCTATAACAGAAGTTCATATTTCTATTGTGTTTATCACAACAAAATGAAGGATGATTCAATCATCCATCTGGTTCTGTATGTGGATGATACGTTAATAGTTGATGTGAACAAGTCTGACATTCAAGATTTGAAAAAATCTGGTCAAAGTTGAATTTGAGATGAAGGATTTGAGGGAAGCGAAGAAAATTATGGTGATAGAGATCTACAGAGATAGAAAGCACATGAAGTTATTTCTACTCAAAAGGATTATATTGAGAAGATATTGTCCAAGTTTGGCATGTGAGCTGCCAAAACATATAGACACACCAATGACACCCAATCTACATATGTCTGCCGCGTTTGCTCCATAGTCAGCTGAGGAGAAAGAATGCATGGCAAGAGTTCCATATGCTAGTGCAGTATGGAGTCTGATGTATGCCATGATCTGCACTAGGCCTGATTTGGCACAGGCAGTCAGTGTTGTCAGCATGTTTATGGCTCAACCCGGTAAAGAACACTATAAAGTTGTGAAGAGGGTATTCATGTACCTTATGTTAGGAAATCTACGCGGGAACGCAGCGGAATTCAAAATTTTATTTCCTTTTAACCAGGATTGACTTCGTTTAAACAACAAGCATAAAAGAAGTAGACGGTGAATACCTTGCTTGATCTAAAATATCGACGCTTTAACCATCCAAGGAGAGTAGTGGTGCACGGAGCCGCCCAAGCGTTCGGCCTCTACCGCTAGTCCACACGAACAACCCGCCGGAATCCACCATTGGATTGCTACTAGAAACACTCGGTTGCTAGATCGACTTTTTCTCTCTCTCAAAACTCTCTCTAAGAAGCTCTCTCATTTTCACAAGAACTATTAGCTCTTGGAATTGTGATAAACAAAAGCGCTAACCAACCCCTCCTTTAAATAGAGTGTGGTGCGCCCCTATTGTCTCCCAATCTTATTGGGATTAGCTTCCTAGTAGATTGAGGAGAAAAAAAACATTTTTCCTAATAAAATAAGGAAAATGCCTTTGATTGATTTATCTCATTAATATTTAATATCTTATATTAAATGTTTTTCCTAAGATATATATTGACAATATCTTATATTGAATATATCTTTATCTTACTACCATAAATCTATTTTTCCAAAATCAATTAACATCCATTATTAATATTATGGTAATCTTATTAATTAAATTGCACAATTCAAATGTATCCAATATACTTTGAAAATGGCGTCCCATATATCCTAGATTTGGCATCCGGAATACTATGATTAATTAATTTGTAAGATACATGTATATATATATATATATATATATATATATATATATATATATATATATATATATATTCGACTTCATAATAAATAAATACCACCATATTAATTTACTACTATAACCTTTATAGTCATAAGATAAATTCCTTCCTTATTTAGTTTCTCAAGTATAACCACATTTTAATCCGGCTAGATGTTCTTGTGTGTGTGACCCGATAGGCTTCCGAATATATTGGCCGAAGGCACAAAGTGCAAATTATGAAAATGCCCTTCATACCTAACGATCACGGGATAGCGTTCAAAGCAACACACCGTGACCCCAATCATCAAAAGAGTCAAATGCAATGACTACTACATTTCATATGAAACAGATTACGTGTAAATAGAATTCTATCATTTGTAATAATATCCATATGGTCATACGTCGAGTGTCAAGCATCAAAGACCACATCTTATAACTGGATATCATGCTCTCTTAAAGTAACTCATTTAATTTCACTTTGCAAAGATTCACGAGAGTAAGACATTCTTTATAAGAAGGCCCTTTCGGATATTCACCCTACCGGTAGGTACGTGATTCCTGACGACCAAACATGTACACTCCGCGATGCTTCAAAGATCACACCCAATCACTACTGCATGATCGTCCCATGGCCAGGGAAAACCTCAATAGTGTCAAAACATGACAATCCACACCGTGATGCCATGTAGACTCCGGTCTTAAGGATAATTACACAACCGCCACATAGTGTGACACTTAAAAGTGTAAGTGGGTCCGTCTAACATACGCATTCTCTAATACACGTACACGAACAATCCAAGTGTCTCTACACTTCGATAGACGAGATCTATCCCTGCCCTTAAAGACTGAAGACATATAATACATGCTAGTCTGTTTGTACTATCAGTGCCCTGTTTAATAGTACATAAGCCTAGAGACATTTAAGTATCAAACTTATTAAAGTGATTAGAGATCTCATCAACTATAATCGCCTATCATGGTTTTTCTATCACAGTTTAATACTAAGGACGTTATCATATAACAATTCATAATTGGTTCTTTAAAAGAACAAATATATGACACCAGAAAAGCCATTTAATGCATGTATAAACATAAAGAAATAGTAGAAATAATCCGACCCGGTCGGATCCGGTCCAAATCGATTGGGTTTAGGATACTATTTCAACACCTTAGAGGTACTTCTGATGTTGGACTCATTTATGTAGATTATACTCAATGTTTGATCACAGAGTATTGTGATTCTGATTATGCTGCCGATATGAACAACATGAGATCTATGACTGGGAGTGTGTTTACTTTAGGTGGTTCTGTGGTAAGTTGGAAGGCAACATTACAGGAAACACTGACATTATATACTACAGAGGAAAATATCTGGTATTGACAGAAGCAGCAAAAGAGGCAATGTGGTTAAAAGGGCAAGTCAATGATCTGAATCTGCATCAAAATCAAGCTAAGGTGTATTGTGACGGTTTAAGTGGAATATGTGATGGAGGACCATCCAAGGAGCTTACAAAAGATCCTTTGAAGATAAGAGATGGACCAGTGACCAGATTCCAAGCCAAAAGGATGAAAGAAGCATTAAATGCACTTGTTGTTGAGTTGCATGACAAGGCATCAAGGTATACATCAATATGCTTCGCCAAAGATCAGGTTCATAATGAAAAAACCAAGCACAATGATGTGAGATACCATTTTCTAAGGAATGAGAGGAGGATCAAGGTGAAATAGATCCGCACTGATGTCAATCCTGCTGATATGTTCACTAAACCTGTTCCAAACAGTATGTTTCAACTGTGTCTAGACTTACTGAACATCCAAAGCTGTTAACTTGATCTGGAATACTCAGCTGAAGTGGGGGTTCTGCTGAGGTATTAAAATCTGAAGAAACGAGGAAGTATGGCACTTGGTTGTGCATCTAGTCTTTCAGTTTACATGAAGTTCAAGTCAAAGTGGAGATTTGTAAGGCTAACATGAACTATGCAACAAGTTTGTGTTGGGAGCCCATTTGGTCAGCTGAGTAACATACTATTGTTGTTGAGTTTGGTGTTCAGCTGTGAGGTCGGCAGGTGTTGATCGTCTCTGCCGAAGGCGTTGGTTATCGGCGTTACTTGGGGAACACATGTGCATGGATTCCGTCTGTATTGAGGGTTACTTCTGGGGTATTTCAGTCATTGTCTGGTTTGGCTCTTAAGGCGGTGAGAGTTTGATTCCATAGGCCTATAAATACCAATGTAATCGTAACATTTGTGTAACTCTCTATCAATAATAAAATATCCTCGTTTGTCCACGGAGTAGTCGACAAATTGTCGAAAATCATGTTAAATGAGTGTTCTTTTGTTTCTGCCCTTGTTTGATTGTTAATCTGTCTCTTATTTCTCAAATCACCATCAATCCCCGACGACCCATTACAAAACATCCAAAGAAGAAGAAAATCCAGACAACATCAGGGCTCAAGTGGCCTTTATACCAACAGATGCAGCCAAAAAGCTCATAGGGACTCCAACTCCATGTCGGCGTGTTGCCATTTGAGCTTAAGCGAAGCTTGGTAAAGTTTTTGTCATTACATATCTTACAACCGGTGTATTAAAGCTTGAAGTTGGTGTTTCTGATGCCGGGAGTCCAATGGTCGCAATGCCACAAGCCTAACGGCTCTGATACCAAGAACGAAAAACAAAAACTAAAGAATTATAAATTTGGAAAGAAGAAAATTGTTGGAATTATCATCGTCTTCGTTTCATCATCTTAACGCTTACATATACAGATGCCCGACGTCAACACTTTAGCTTGCATATATGGGGAGGAAAAAATCTATTGTCAACAAATTCTCAATAAACAAAATTCAAGAAAAGATATACATCACCTCTTAAATATCAGGTGTCCAAGATAAGCAATGTCAAAGACGATAATAACCAACTCTATCATTGAATCAAACACTCTTGTTAGATTTTACATGTGCGGTTTTATTGGTAAGAGATTTTAACGAGACAAAACTCCATTGTTGGGGAAACGTTGGAGTTTTGGAAGACGGGTTGGTCCGCCTGATTGTATTTTGATTTACAATTTGCCTCCCGTTCGGTTATATTGAATTTTTCACAAACGACTATAATATTTTGGTTATGAAAATTAGTTATACAAGTTTATTATACACATTTTGGTTATGATTTTGTATTCGATTCGGTAAATGGTTTGGTTTTTATTTCATTTGGTTTTCGGTTCGGTTATGAATAATATATAGAATTAACCATAACCGAACTGAAAATTTTTGCTTTCTATAATACTCTTAAAGTTCGTTATTAACCAAACTGATTCGAATCAAATAACTTGATTCGATTCGATTTTCAAATAATCCGTATCCGTATACACTCTAATGTAAAAGAAAATTAAATATCAAAACAACTAGTTGGATCATGGATGTCTCACTGTGTACAGCTTTCGTTCCGTCCCTTTTTGACCCAATGAATCTACTACCATATTACAAAAAGATTGAAGCATCCCCCACTGGACGCGGATATGCCTTACTCGATAGTCACGAGTAAATGAGCAATTGCCAGCTTTCTTTCAGCCCTGCATCATTCTGCTCTGCTATTTCCACCCCATTTCCTTAACAAAATTATACCAACCTATACTATATATATATTGCTAAATTCTCTCTAATAACTTCACTTCGAAATATAAGCAGAAATCCCTTTACATTTCCTTCACTCTCCATCAATTTCTTCAAAGCTCTCCATTAATTATAGATATTATAAGAAAAATGTCGAGCAAACTTCAGTTTGTGATACTACTGTCTTGCTTCATGGCAGCTGCCTCAGTAGTGGCTGGTAACTTCTATCAAGATGCAGATATAACTTGGGGTGAAGGTCGAGGCAAGATCGAAAATGGAGGCCAACAGCTTTCTCTTTCTCTCGATAAACTTTCTGGGTCCGGTTTCCAATCCAAGAATGAGTACCTTTTTGGCAGATTTGACCTTCAACTCAAGCTTGTCCCTGGGAATTCAGCTGGAACTGTCACTACTTTCTTTGTAAGTACTCAAAATTCATGCTTTTCAGTTTGATACAATTTTGGTGATCGATCGAAACAAATTGCTTAATTACCCTGTTTTTTTAATCCAATTATTATTGAATGAATGCAGTTGTCATCCCAAGGATCAAACCATGACGAGATTGATTTTGAGTTCTTGGGGAATGCTTCTGGGCAGCCATATACAATGCATACTAATGTTTATGCACAAGGGAAAGGAGGCAAAGAACAACAATTCCGTCTTTGGTTCGACCCAACTGCTGCCTTCCATACTTACTCCATTCTTTGGAATTCTCAACGGATCATGTAATAATTAAGCCCATTTCCATCTCTTTTTTAAATAATTTTTAGATATCTTTGTATTAGCACGTTGATTTGATAAATACATTGTACAACATCTGAATTTGTATTGCATTTTTTGTTGTTGTTGTTGTGCAGATTCTTGGTAGATAACAGTCCAATAAGAGTATTCAACAACAACGAAGGAGCTGGAATTCCATTCCCTAAAACCCAGCCGATGAGGATGTATTGCAGCTTATGGAATGCCGATGATTGGGCAACACAAGGGGGAAGATTAAAGACTGATTGGAGTCTTGCTCCATTTGTTGCTTCTTACAGAAACCTCAACATCAATGGAAATGTCTTCAAGAACCCGCCGGCAGCTTCCTTGAATAATCAAGCATGGCAAAACCAAGGACTAAATGCAAATGAAAGAAATAGGATGAGATATCTGCAGTCAAGATTCTTGATTTATGATTATTGCAAGGATTTCAAGAGGTTCCCCCAAGGTCTTCCTGCTGATTGCAAGCTTTCCAGATTCCTGTGATTATAATGTAATAAGTCACTATTTTTTTTTTTTATTCTTTTATTGTGTTGTGCACATTAAACATTCGTCAAAAAGGTTGAAATTCTTTATTCTTTGGTATTACTTTATTAATGTGATGTAGTATTCTTCAGTCCATTTTTATTTTATTGATCTTTAACCTTTAGACTACGATCTAATATTCTACAATTCGATTTAATTCAATTAAAAAAACAATTTAAAGCCTTTTATTTGTTATCTGGTTTTTCTTCATAGTCAGGGGCAGATGTTCTAAAGTCTTAACAATGGCGAACATTTGTCTGGTCTTCTTCAAACAAATTTTTTTTAATCATAGTACATTGTTTACTCCCTCTCATGAGAATCCAAATTAACTCATGCATAATGATAAAGTCAATCCTAAAAGTCTACACCAACATCATCGGGTGGTTATGAATGTACAATTTTATTTTTCCCTTTCATTTGTTCTTGTAACGTCTACATCTGTAAAGTAATGTCTTGCTCACCCTCTTATACGTGTGAGACATAAATGTCTTGTCAACTCGGGTTAGCCATTTTAGATCAAACGAGGACGACGGTCTTGTTAGCATATATATTTATATACTATTATATTAGATATTTAGTATTTGTCTTAAGGGCATTTTAGTCTTTTTGTGTTTGGCTATATAAGCCATTCTTGTAACCCTAAACCCTAAGTTTTTCCACACATTTGGTTAGCCAATGCAAGAGTTCTTCTTGTTCTTGATTTCTTAGTTTCTTGACTTATTGATTTCTTGTTTATACCAATCCTAACATGGTATCGGAGCTTCGATCATATGCAAAGACAAGGTTTTTTTTTTTTTTTTTTTTTTTTTTTTTCTCCTGGTTTCTGTTGATTTTCTCTGGTGTTTGGTGAGTTCCCGCTGCTCAATTTCTGTGTTTTCTTGTGGTTTGTGGTTGAATCGGCCTTTTTGATTCGTTGAGTCTTGTGTAATTGTTGGATTCGATTTCGTTTTAGTTTGAGTTGTGCATCTTGTTCAAATGGCTGGCGGTGATGATTCGCTGCAGACAATTAGTGTTCGCTTGATGGTAAAAACTATTCATATTGGAGTTATGTAATGAAAATTTTTCTGAAAGGCAAACAGATGTGGGGTTATATCTCTAGTATTGTTATGGCTCCTAAATCGGGAGATGGCAAGTATGTTGAATTGATGGAGAAGTGAGATACTTGTAATTCAAAATTCATTACTTGGATTAATAACTCTGTGGAGAATATGATTGGTATGCAATTGGCCAAGTATGATACTGCGAAAGAGGTTTGGGACTATTTGGAGAGGTTATATGTGCGTTCTAATTTTGTTGTCCAATATCAGTTAGAAGTTGATATTCCTTCCATGTCACAGAATGATAGAAGTATTCTGGAATTTTATTCTGAAATTACTGCTCTTTGGGATCAATTGGCTGTGACTGAATCTGCTGAGTTGAGGGCATTTGCACCTTATATTTCTCGTATGGAGGAGCAACGTCTTGTTCATTTGTTGATGGCTCTTCGACCAGAATATGAAAATTGTCGTGCGTCCATCTTGCATCGCACTCCTTCACCTTCGTTGACTCTGTTTCTTCATGAGTTGTTGGTCAAGAAACTCGTCTCAAGACTCAAATCGAAAGGAGTTCACACTCCATCTGCAGATCTGTTTTAGCAACCCCTCACAATAGAACAAGTCAAATGCTAAAACAAGTCGTGATTGTCATTATTGTAAGCAACCAGTATGCATTGGAAAATCGGTATCTGAATTATTAGCACTGCATGAAAAGCAAATGGTTGAAGCAAGGTGACGAGTCACAACAACAGCGACAACGTGGTGGACAACAACGGTCATACTACATGGGGTAAGGGCGCCCTGTAGTAGCTCTCATCGATGATAGTATTGTTGTGTTGGTCCATCCATCGGGTGACCCGGTTGTGGATTCTTACGTGAATTCTACTATGGACTCTCTTGCGGAGCGATTTGAGGTTTCTTGCTAGCGATCTCAAATTCAGATTGCTCTCGGCCTCAAAGACTATGCCATGTCTACTCGTTCTGCCACATGTTTGGCCCCATTGACTGGTCAGGTGAAAATTCACCTGTATGGGTTTTGGACTCTGGAGCCTCTTATCATATGTCCCCCGATAAATCTTCATTTACATCTATGTCTTATGATTCTCTTTCACTTAATATTATGACTGTTGATGGAACACCCTTGTCGTTGACTGGCATTGGTACAATCCACACTTCACATTTCACCATCCCTAATGTTTATTGTATTCCCCAACTTACTATGAGTCTTGTCTCGGTTGGTCAATTATGTGACTTTGGTTACTCTGTTCATTTTTCTTCCACCTCTTGTCATGTGTAGGATCCCAAATCCAAGAGGTTGATTGGGACAGACCGTAGGTAGGGGGACTCTATATTTTGGATGAGCTGGAGATTCCGGGTCATGCAGCTGCCACTACTGTTGACCTATCTTCTTTTCATTGAACTTCTTCATCTTCTAAGTTTTATTTGTGGCATTCTAGACTTGGTCATGTATCAGGCTCTCGCTTAAAATATATGAGCCATAGTGGTGTTTTGGGAGATTTGCATCCTTATGATATTTCAGATTGTAGTGGATGTAAACTTGGAAAAATTTTTGCCTTGCCTTTTAATCAAAGTCTATATGAATCTCGTGCACCTTTTGATTTAGTTCATTCTGATGTTTGGGGTCCTGCTCCTGTTCCAACAAAAGGAGGGTCTAGATATTATGTTTCCTTTATTGATGATTATACTCGTTACTGTTGGGTGTATCTGATGAGACATCCTTTTGATTCTATTGATATATATATATATACTGCTTTTCAAGCCTATGTCAAAACTCAACACTCTACTGTTGTTAAATGCTTTCGTTCTGACTTAGGTGGGGAATATACTAAGGGAGACCTTTTTGACATCTTTACATCTGATGGTACAGTGCATCAATCTTCATGCACTGATACCCCACAACAAAATGGTGTTGCTGAGAGAAAACATAGACATATTGTTGAGACTGCCCATTCTATGCTTTTATCAGCTAGTGTTCCAAACGACTTTTGGGGTGATGTTGTTCTCACATCTGCTTACCTTATTAATAGGATCCCGACTGCTCATAATTCAGGCATTTCTCCTTATGATAAGTCATTTGGCCATACTCCCGATTACTCTCATTTGAGAGTTTTTGGTTCCACTTGTTTTGTCCATCGTCCACATGTAGAATGTACAAAATTATCTTCTCGTGTTGCTATATATGTCTTTCTTGGGTATGGCATAGGACAAAAAGGTTATCGTTGTTATGATCCTTCTTCAAAGAAGTTGTATGTTTCTCGCCATGTTTCTTTTCTTGAGCATATTCCCTTCTTTTCCCTTCCTGCTAGCTCCCACAATATGACTAAGTCTGATCTTGTTCATATTGATCATTTCACCTATGATCACTCCTCTTATTCACCATCTTCCACCATTGATGCATCACCATCTTCCTTACATTCTGCTTCTTCACCTTCTCATCATGAGCCTTGTGAAGATGATACTTCACCCCCTGCAACAGCTACCCAAGCACCTCTTGTGACGACGGATCCAGGTTAGCCTCGTTACCCCAAGCGCACACATAAGTCTACTCAGTTATCTGATTTTGCTTATTCTTGCGACTCTCGTCTTTTGCTTCCTTTCTAGTTTTCATTGACACTTTTTTCGAGCCTACCTCTTATTCGAGGCGGTTTGTTCTTCTGATTGGCAAAATGCTATGGCTGAGGAACTGTCTTCTTTAGACAGGAATGGTACTTGGGATCTAGTCTATCTTCCGGCTAGTAAGAAAACTATTGGTTCTCAATGGGTGTATAAAGTTAAGACTAAGTCATATGGTTCTATTGAGCGGTACAAAGCTCGTTTGGTAGCTAAAGGGTTTGCTCAAGAGTATGGTATGGATTATGAGGAAACATTTGCTCCTGTTGCCAAGATGACATTTG
Source organism: Gentiana macrophylla (assembly GCA_026214975.1). NCBI lineage: Eukaryota > Viridiplantae > Streptophyta > Magnoliopsida > Gentianales > Gentianaceae > Gentiana > Gentiana macrophylla. The sequence continues at coordinate 106,604,646 of CM047809.1, forward strand.
TTCGGGTTGTTATTGATGTCGCATCTATTCGTCAGTGGCATATCTCTCAGATGGATGTTAAAAATGATTTTCTCAATGGGGATCTTAAGGAAGAAGTATATATGGTACCTCCACCTGGTGTTTCTCATGATCCAGGGCAAGTTTGTAAGCTTAAGAAGGCTTTATATGGCCTCAAACAAGCCCCTCATGCATGGTTTTAGAGATTTTCACATGTTGTCGCTTCTCTTGGTTTTGCCTCTATTTCTCATGATTCAGCATTAATTGTTAGATCGACCTCTACAAGCCGTATTCTTCTTCTACTATATGTAGATGATAAGATCATTACAGGTGATGACGTTAATGGTATTGCAAATTTGAAAGCAACCTTGTCTCGCTGCTTTGATATGAAGGGCTTGGGCCCTTTACGTTACTTTTTAGGCATTGAGGTAGCCTCCCCGCCACAAGGTTATCTCATTTCTCAGTCCAAGTATGTTGCCGACATTATTCATCATGCCCGTCTTACTGACACTCGTGTTGCTGATTCTCCTCTTGAGTTGAATGCTCGTTATGCTCCGACTGATGGCCTTCCTCTCTCTGATCCTACTTTATACCGTTCCATTGTTGGCAGCCTTGTATATTAGACGATCACTCGCCCTGACATCATCTATGATGTTCACATCGTTAGTCAGTTCGTCTCCTCTGTACATTGAATTTCAGCATTAGCGTATTCTTCATTATCTACGAGGAACTCTATATCAAAGTCTTTTGTTTCCTCGAATTCATCCTTGTAACCGTGCTTTTTACGATGCTGATTGGTGGTGACTCAATGATAGAAAATCCACAATGAGTTTTTGCATATTTTTGGGATTCTCTCATTTCATGGAAGAGCAAGAAACAAGATGTTGTCTCACGCTCTTCAACCAAGGCAGAGTATCGTGCTATGGCTTCTACCACGTCTGAGATTATATGGTTACGTTGGTTGTTGGCGGACATGGGTGTTGCAATTTCTTCTCCCACACCGATGTATTGTGACAATAAAAGTGCTATCCATAATGCCACAATACAGTTTTCCATGAGCGCACCAAGCATATTGAGATCGGCTATCATTTCACTCGACATCATCTTCACCATGGTACTATTTCTTTGCCTTTTACTCCGTCTTATATGCGGTGGCTAACTTCTTCACGAAGTCTCATACTATCGAGCGTCATAGATTTTTTCATTGGCAAACTCTCGATGCTTCTTTTCTCGCACCATCGTGAGTTTGAGGGGGGATGTTAGCATATATATTTATATATTATATAAGATATTTAGTATTTACCTTAAGGGCATTTTAGTCTTTTTGTGTTTGGCTATATAAGCAATTCTTGTAACCCTAAACCCTAAATTTTTCCACACATTTTGTTAGCCAATGCAAGAATTCTTCTTGTTCTTGATTTCTTAGTTTCTTGGCTTATTGATTTCTTGTTTATACCAATCCTAACAGGTCTAAGCAGTTGACCGGATAATTTATAACTTATTTAGCGCCGCCATACCGGGATCTAAGGGCGTTACAGTTCTGACTCATGCTCAGTCAGAATAATGTGATGTGTGATACACCCTTTTTTGAGTTAGGATCCTCTTAATTTAGTGGTAAAGTGAGTGTGATCTAACCACACACTCACAATGTAAAGATAATCAAACCGTAGATTTTTTTAAAAACTATGTCGTTTTGATTGTAATGTAAAAAGCACTTGCACTTTATTGTTCACTTGATCATTCACATAAGAGGACACTTTCTCCTTTTATTTTAGGTGTAGAATTTAGTTGGCATGAAGCATGCATTTATCTTTATTTTTCTATAATTATAGAATACCATAACATCAAATTTTTCTCATTGTTATTAACAATGGCTTTAAGTTAATTTTTGAGTCTCGAAAGTTCACTTTATGTAAGAATGGACTATTTATTGGGAGGGCTAATGTTTAATGTTTGAATTGTTGTACCTATGGCCGTGGTGCCAAAATCTGTAAACTCTGTTGATGTTGGTAATGACAATACATCTACTCCGGCTTACTTGCTTGAGTCTTCTTCTTTATGACATCGTAGAAATCTGTTTGGAAATTGATGAATTTAGATTTGTTGCTTAAACTACAATTTGATGATAAATAATGGCACACTTGTATTGAAGCTAAAATGATGAAGTTATCACTTCCAAGTGTTGAAAGATTTAATGAATCTTTGGATTTCATTCACACGGATATTTGGTGATTTAAAATTTGTTCAAACCAGAGTCGATAAAAAGTATTTTGTTACTTTTATCGATGATAGCACAAGATACTGTTATGTATACTTATTGCGAGGTAAAGATGAGACTCTTGATGCTTTTAAGCATTATAAGAATGAAGTTGAAAATCAGCTTAGCAAACAAATTAAAATGGTTCGTAGTGATGATCGATGTGGAGAATATGACGCACCTTTTGTTGAATTTTGTTCGGAATTCGGAATTATTCACCAAAAACTGCACCATATTCACCACAATTTAATGGTGTTGATGAACGGAAAAAACGGAACACTTTAAGAAATGATGAATGCTATGTTGATTAATTAGTTGGGGTTTACCCCATAACTTATGGGGAAGACAATCTCTCGCCTAACTTTATTTTGAATTGTATACCATATATCCAAGAAAATGGATGAGGCGCCTTATGAATTGTGGAAGGGTCACAAGCGTAACTATAAAATTCTTAAAGTATGGGGTGTTCACTAAGGTAGAAATACATAGGGCCCAAAACAATTGATTGCATCTTTATTGAGTACGCAAATAACAGTAGTGTCTGTCGGTTTCTGGTTCATAAATAAGACATGATCGTGACATTAATGAAAATACAATCATTAAGTCAATGAATGATGTATTTATTGAGGAGATCTTCAATTGCAAAGACAAGGAGAAATAAGGTTCAAGTTAAAACAAAAGAATTTCTACCCAATGAGATATCAAATGATCATCAAGAAATAGAGGAACTTCTCATAAGTAAGAGGACAAGGATATCTACGTCCTTTGGTCATAATTTTCTTACCTACATGTTGGAAGATGATCCAAAGACATATGCTGAGGTTATGTCTACTCTAGAAGCTCCATTATGGAAAGAGGCTATTATTAGTGAAATAGAGTACATCTCGCAAAATCACACTTGAGAGTTGGTTGATCTTCCACACAGAGATAAACCACTTATGTGTATGTGTATTTTCAAGAAGAAGTTGAAAACTGATAGATCTATTGATAAATACAATGCCAGGTTGGTGGCCAAAGGATACAGACAAAAAGAAGGACATGATTTCTTTGACATATACTTGCCGGGTACAAGAATTACATCTATACTTATTCTGATTGCAATAGATGCATTGTTTAATTTGGAAATCCATCAAATGGATGTGAAAACAATATTTTTAAATGGTGAGTTAGAAGAAGAAATTTATATGGAACAACCAAAAGGGTTTGTAGTTCGAAGTCAAGAAAAAGAAGGTGTACAAACTTGTGAAATCACTGTATGGGCTTAAACAAACACCAAAACAGTGGCGCTTGAAGTTTGAGCAAACAATGATGGCTGATGAGAGTCAAATTGGCTATCGTTTACTATGTGATTATAACCCGTTTATACTTCGTTTATATGTATTCGGAGACATTTAGTTTGTTTTTTATGCATTTTTACACCCTTGTTGTCATTTCGAGACCTAGGATGTAAATTCTAGAAATCTCGTCATCTTTCGGTGTTTGATGCATTCTCGGTCACCCTAGTGTCATGTAGGGATTACGTGTGGTAATTTTTGTGAATATTTACAGGAATTAGGTGTTCGGGATGACTGGAAGGAGATATATGAGGGTTGGAGCGTGTGCCCGAAGCTTAAACATTCAAACGGATCAAAACTCGTTGGTGTTTTCACCCTACCATTCCTTAATCTGCATTTTGGTCCACTTTAAAGGCATCTTCTGGACTGGGCGTCTTCATTAAAATTGTAGAAATTTTTATCATATTTCTAATGAATTTTGAATCAATGGATTTGGTGATCTACACACAAAGTTATGATCGATTTACTGAAGATGTGTCAGTAGGCGGCGGCCTACAGATTCATAGGCGGGCGCTACTGATGAAACATAGCCTCCTTAACTCCCGAAGACTTTATAGGCGCAGCCCATGTTTATAGGTGCCCGCTATGGTGTTTTACACCCAATTGCACCCCTAAACACTATAGATAGCCCCCATTTGCAATTTGGTCATTTTTAGATCGAATTTCTGCATTTTCAGTCCATTTTCTTATATTCTTAGATTGTAAATAATTTTAGCTTAGATTAGGCTTAGATTGTTGTAATCCGGAGATTCTCGAAGATAACTTGACGCGTTATTGACGGGATTTCGTTCGGAGACTCGATTTTCTACGGCTTAATATATTCGGTATTTCGTTTTCTTTCGATTTCTTGCTTTCAATCTTGATTCATGCTACCTTTAATGTTGATTTCTTGTTATTTGGTAGTTGTAATGAGTAGCTAATCCATTTTATAGTCGAATTATGTGATAATCTTTGAAATCGAACCCTACTTTGTTGATTGAGGTGTTCTTGATGGTTTGATTGTCGATTCACGATTTACTGGAGTTCTAGAACTTATACTTAATCACGTTTGTTGAATTGGCCATTTGATAATAGTATTACATGTATCTTCTTTATATATGTATTTTGTGGGAGGGTACGGGAACCGGGGTTCAAGGATCACCCTGTAAACCAACTGAGTTGTTTAGATTCGGTTTCGTGTGTGAGGTTTGTATCAACTTGTTGAGTGTTTCTTTGATCGTAGACCGTGTTAGGTAAGTTAAATCCGGTCAGCGGGCTGTTGAACTTGACATATAAGGGTAGATTATTGAAATAATGTCTATTCTCAGAATTAGGAAACGACACCCTTCGAGTGACATCGAGAACGTTTAGGTAGGTCAAGAACGCTTCTGGATTTAGCTAGGGTTTGTGAGTATTAGATTGGATCATAGCTCGGATATCTCATTTTTCATACTTTAGACTCTTTTATTTTGTGTATATTTAGTTTGTAAAACCGGTTATCTGACAAATCACCATGTCTTCAGTAGTTGTGTTGGCCTAAACTAGGAACGATATTGGCTTTGATACTTAACCAGATTCCCTGTGAGATACGATATTGCTCGTCATTTGTAGTACATCCGACTCGGTACCCTGCCAATTAGAGTTGGCTTACTGTAAAACGTCCATCAATGGCAAATGGCTTTAGAATCAATAAATGTAATAAGTGTGTCTACATCAAGACAACACCTAAAGCCTAGTATGTTTGTATGTGGATGACATACTAATCATGGGTAGTGATCATGATATTATCGTGAACACTAAAAGAATGTTGACTAAAAGCTTTGAGATGAAAGATATGGGAATTTTTGATGTTATACTTGGGATTAAAATCTCAAAAAACATCCGATGGACTTATCTTCTCACAAGCTCGCTATGTCTTGTTTGTTCTGAAAATATTCAATGCTTTTGACAAAAGTCATGTAAAGACTCCAATTAACTTAAGTAAACACTTAGTCAAAAAAAATGTGAACATGTGAGGCAATTGAAATACTCACAAGTGATTAAAAGCATGATGTACATAACAAATCGTACTAGACCAAACATGGCTTGTGGAATGAATAAATTAAGTAGGTTCACTAGTAATCCAAGTGATGATCATTGGATAGACCTAGATAGGATGTTGAGATATTTTAAGTTTACAATGAACCTTGGATTAAAGTATACAAGATATACTGTGATATAAACTGGATATCTTATTATATGGACTCTAAATTAAATCCATTAGTAGATATGTATTCATTAGTTGTGGTGGTTGTGTGTCCTAGAAATCCTCAAAGTAAACATGCATAGATCGATCCACTATGGAATCTGAGTTTATAGCATTGGACAAAGCTGAAGAAGAAGCGTAGTGGCTTCGGAATTTCTTAGAGGATATTTCATGTTGGCCAAAGCCAATTCCTCCTGTCAACATCATTGTGATAGTATCCCGGCTATAGGACACGCACAAAGCTGTATGTATAATGGTAAGTCTCAACATATACGTTGTAGTCATAATACCATCAAACATTTGATCTTTAATGGCTTCATCTCTATTGATTATATAAGATCAAAGGAGAGTCCAGTGGATCCGCTGTCAAAAGGTTTAACAAGAGATCAGATGTCAATATTGACAGATGGAATAAGATTGAAGCATATTACGCATATTCCTTATAATGGTAACCCAACCATGCTGACTGAAGATCCTAAGATCACGGTTCAAAAGGGGCAACTAAGTTATGAGGGACATATAACATTTACCCTTTATGTTGGAACAAAATGTAGTCTGCTGAAGATTAAGGTTAAGCAAAAGCTTTTAATGATTCATATATCATGGTTAAGACAAGTTGGGTATTGTAGAGTACCCATTATAGGAGGTCACCTATGTAAGTGGAAGTGGGCCGCTTCTATGTGAATTTTAAGCCGATTCTCTAAAACATTTTCTGAAACCAAAGTTGTCCAAGGCCAAAACGGACACAACCATGAGAACTTTGAGAAGGCCAGAGGGTCTATTGTGCAGGTATCATTGTCTAGGCATGCATCAAAACATGAGCAGTTCAAGACCTAGTTCACTGCTTGACCGAGTATGTTCGATGGTACTTTACTAGGGAAGGTAGCAAACCAGCTCGTCCGATGCAATAGAGCTCTATTTGTTATATCTTCAGAGTCCTCATAATGCATATGCATTAATTTTCATTCATATGAGGGATTGTTGGAGTTATTAGCTAAAAAGTGAGTTTGGAACAAGTGGCGAACAATCCAATTCAAGTTCGATTTCGATTGACCTACTTGATTGAATTTAGGAGAGCTAAAAGCAGTTTTGGAAAATAGTTAGATAGTTTTTGAGGTTAATGAAAAATTAATACCTAAATATAAAGTGATTTATGTGGGTGTTGTAAAGAAATTGTGATTCCTTTGTCCCACATAGGAGAAATGTTTCAAATGAACCCTCCATATAAGTGGGAGAGTTTCACTAAGTGCTAGCCCTAAGGGCAAGAGAATTTTGTGGAGGAGGGAGGACTTAGATACTGAATGGTTCAGAAACACATGCGCGTCATCGCTAGGCTCGGCTAGGGTTTGTGGCTAGAGGTGTTAAACGAACCGAACGTTCGCGAACAAGGCTCAAACTCGGCTCGTTTAAGCTCGTTCGAGCTCGTTCATTTATGTCATCGAGCCGAGCTCGAGCGAGTTCTCTACTCGTTTAGTAAACGAACGAACACGAGCGCTGTTTCGTGAACGCCGTTAGTGTTCGTGAACATATATTATATATAATATAAATAATAAATATATAAATATATAAAACAAATATCAAATATCTATTGAACGAGCTATCGAGCGAGCCGAGCTATTGAACGAGCTCCTAAAAAATTTGCTATTGAGCGAGCCGAGCTCGAGTTCGAACTGTTCGCGAGCTTGATCTCGAGCTCGAGCTCGAGCTCGAACATTTTCCTTTCTTATCGAGCCGAGCTCGAGCAGGCTTTTAGGCTCGTTTGTCTTAACGAGCGAGGCGAGCATGCTCGATTATAAACGAGCTCGAGCTTGAACATCAGGTACTCGGCTCGGCTCGGCTCGTTTACAGCACTATTTGTGGCTTGTGGCTTGGGCTTAGCTCGACCTAGTATTAAAATTTTGGGCCAGCTCAATATTTTATTTCTGGAAATTTTTGAATCAAGCATTGCATATGTTCGCTTAAAAGGTTCAGTTCAGTTCGAATTGAACTGTTGCCAACAAAAGCAGCTCTCAACTGCTTCAGAACAAAACAATGCATATGTTCTTTCTCGAAAAGACTCTATACAAATTCAAAAAAGATGCTTCTCTTCAAACATGACTTACTCTGCCTATATAAAGCCAACAATACATAATGAAAAAAGACAAGAAATCCATTGCGTACAATACCAAAAACTCTCCACAAATTTCTTTTGCATTTCAAAAGTCAGAGATAACAAGGTTGGACAACTTCACATACTTCTTCACATCCTAGTGCCAGGACTAGAAGAAGGTACGTAATTACTGTTGTATCTTAGAAGACTTTTACCATTACCGTGGATATTTAATCGGGGCAATAAAGTCTTAATGACAAAGTTCTACTCGACTCAGTCTAATCAATAAGTTTTCGTGTTTATTTATGTTTTCTGCATTTTCGTTTCAATCTGTTTGCAATATATGAATAAAACGGTTATGTTTTTCAATGTGTTCATATATGTTTCAGTTCTCTTTCTGCAAGTTGTTTGTTTATTCAGATTATCAAAAAATTAAATCAAATCAATAATAGTTCCAACATTAACCTGAGAGGATCCTTGCTCCCTTTTATTGTAGATGTAGATTTTTTTTTTTTTTTTTTTTTTTTTTGAGGATAGATGTAGAATTTAGTTGTTGGCATGAAGCATGCATTTATCTTTATTTTCTGTCATTATAGAATACCATAACATCATTTATTATATCTTTTTCCTTATATTATTTCTGTTATTTCTAATTTATAATTCAGATTATATAAATTAAAATTTATTTCATCTATTCATATTCATGTTCTTAACATATGTGAAAATATAAAAACATGTACATATATATTGAGGGTCAGGGAGGTAGTATAGTATGTCTCAATCCAGCACTACTTTCTTGCCCTATTTTTTTTTCTCCCTTTGACACAGAAAACAAAAAGGATCAAAAAGAAAAATAGTTCATTGTCTGCAACAAAAAGGCGATAATATCGGACTTATTACAGTAACATGATGAAAATCATTGCTCAAATAATATACAATACAAAGACTTTTTTTTTTTTTTTTTTTTTTTTGTATCATTCAGTCTTTTGCATGTCACTGAAAATTATCTTTCAGGGCACTTGGCATTACCACCAGGAAAAGGAAAGAAAAAAAAAAAAACATCAGCCAAAGCATCATCCTACCAAATAGTCTTCCCACAAATCAGCTGCAATACAAGTTTCAGAATCAAGTTAGCAATATATACAGTAACACGAAACACTGCACCGAAACATCCCACATTCTACCGTTCGTAGCTATTGGATCATCATACGAACATACATACATGTCGCTAATTAAGCAAGAAAGAGGGGGGGAGGGGGAGGGGGGAGTAAGAGAAAGAAGAAACATACACAAATTGAAGAGCAGTGGGATCTTGAGAGGAATAATGTTGATTATGGTCCAGAAAGTTAACTGGGATGAAGTTGTGAACCTCTTGATAATTAGGCTCTGAGGCAATATTATTATTATTATTATTATTAGTTTGGTATTCAGATGCTGGCATGAAGTTCATCTGCTGTTGTTCTGCCTGTGCTCTCTGCTGATCATTTTCTGTTATCTGCTGAAATAAAATATATTCAAGGGAGTGTGTCACTTTAACCTTCTTTTAATTATAAGAGGTTTTATATATATTAATTAATACACTTAACTAATAATGATCAATGCCCTTATTTGAGTTAGTTGACATTTGTTTGACTGTTGTGTTTAAATATGTAAATTACTTTCCTTCTAGGAACCTATGCGTTTAGGAGAGATAAAGATTTGACATGATATCATAACATGAAATCTTTACATCAAAATTCTTGTCTCTATTGTCCAAGTGTTGGCCTTTCTTATAATTTTTGTTGTCTTTTATGTCTTTGTTTGTTCTATATTAACCTAAGCTCTTTATTGTAAACCTTGGTGTAAAAGGCGATATCCTTTTGCTTCATTGGCCCTTCCACCCCAACCCGACAGAGTGGTGAGGAGGTTAATCATGGCAATTTAGCAGCCCCTTAGGTGGGAGGATTAGGACTCAGTGCCCACAAGGAGTCAATCTTTATCGTAAACCTATACTTGAAAGGGGCATGTCGGAGTGCATAATATTTTGATGGAGGCCTTTGTTTGCACCATACTACATGTGCTCCACAAAGTAGTTATATACGTCTTTGTGAAAGTCGGTTCTAAAGCCAAAAACCGACTTCCTAGGTGCATTGTGAGAATCGATCTTGAAAAGTCTGTTTTGGGCTCCAGAACCAACTTTCACAAGGTCGATTATGTGAAAATCGATGTAATGCACCAGGTAGATGTAGTGTACCGGTATAACCGGTGTGGTGCAAACATTAACCACCTATTTAGTTATATAAATTACTTACTAGTTACTACCCAAAGACTCAAGCTTTTGGTTTACATGGTAATTCAAGAAAGAGATTATATGATATCGCTAAATAAGGAAAGTTGTATTAGGCGGGTGCATCATGTCCTTTCATTCCTATTCTCTCACACATATAAACACACCCTATCATGTAAATATGCAAATTACTTACCACCATAAACTTGAGCTTTTGGATCAACCGAAATTTTTTACGTTACTACTCTTGTAGAAATGTTGTACGTACCAGGTGAATGCATTATGTCATTTCATTTCTACTTTCACACACACGTAACAAGTAATAAGGAAGAAATCAATAGACATGATGCATCTGCTTACTATATCTTTCCTACAAACAATTTTACCATAAAAAATTCAAAATTAAAAGAAGAATTTAACTAAATCAAATGTTCAATTTGTACTTTTTAATATTTTACCAAAAAAATATATAATATAGTTGAGATCAGGACCTTAGCTCTCAGGTATAGGTTGTCATTTTGTAGTTCAATCTCCTGCTCAATATGACAATTTTGTTAACTTTGTCAACCCATGGGCTACATATAACTCCATTACAAAAGAGAAACAAGTTGTACGGATATATATATATATATATATATATATATATATATATATATATATAAAATTTTTTTTTGAGAAAAATTTGTTTTATTGATCAAATGTTGAAACCAAACACTTACCCTCTTTTTCATGAGCTCAATCTCAGCAGCCAACAACTCATTCTGAAAGAAAAAAAAGAAAAAGATCATTCATGTTGGCACAAAAGCAAAGGCATATATATATATGGATGGATAGACAGACAGACAGATAAGATGACCTTTCTGCTACGAACACGAGCAATTCCTTTCTCAACCTTTCCTTCCCAATGCTTGATTTGCTTAAAGTTTAATTCGTCTAATCCTTCTCCAAGAATGTGTCTGCAGATTAATTTGAAAACACCCACGCACGTGATGAGAGATCGAGGAGGAGGAGAACTGAAAGATGGTGAATTAATAAAGGAAATTAATGTATAGAATATATACCTGTTTGAACTCTGTAAATCTCTTATGTTTTTCCTCAACTGGTTTGCTTCTTGCTGATAGAACTGCACAAATTATTATGACTTTACTTTCTAGTATGTATTTATACAATAATTAAGACAAAAACTAAGCTACTAGCCTAGTATGTAAAACAAGATCAAAAGTAATTCCAATATTTTTTATTTCATAAAAAACCCTAGATTTCTCAAGTATATAACAGGGATTGATTCAATTTTGATCAAACAGATACCAAGTTTCTCCATTTATAGTGACATGTGAAATACTACTAGGCACTAGCTAGTTAGTGGCCAAGTTTTTGCTTTTCAATTGTAATTTATTAAGTCACTCACTATATTGGTGTTGTAATTTTAACAACTTTTCAAGAAACATGACTTTATTCAAAGGAACATATATAAATAAATAAATAAATAAAACCTGGATGTTTGCTTCAGAAATTGATCCTGCACTTGTGGAATCACCACAAGCTTTCTTGTACCTCTCAATAGTTCCCTTGACACTGCACATGTGTATATATATATAAGAAAAGTAAAATATATTCTTTACTATATATTGGGGTGATATGCACAACAGTTAATATATCTGGCTATAGCATTTCTTTTCTTTCCTTTTGTCCATATATACAACTATTTATATGTGCATCAATCCCTCTTATATAAATGGACATTCAATATCTATTCACACATCTATTGCTATTATAATATCACACGTTGAAAAAATGGTAGAAACATTATAAATATATTATAAAAAAAAGAGAAATAATAAACTTACCGAATTTGGTTAACCATTTTAAATCAAACAAAAATGATGAGTCTAAGTAGTTAGATAACATCGCTAGATTCAAGTTGTGGGACGTTTGAGCTATATTGTTGGGATAGATCGCCTTGCATTTCTTAATGTATAATGAGATATAGTAGACATTTACTACCACCAATTGGTTTTAGTCTGATGGTAGCGTTTGATCTTAAACGCTTGATCTTAACATGGTATCGGAGCAGAGAGGTCGTGAGATCGAACCCTGGTTGGAACATTATTTAAAAAAATTGTGCAAGTGTTGGGAGAGATTGCCACACTTGAGGGTGTTGGGAGCACCTTTACTACCACCAATTGGTTTTAGTAGAATGGTAAGCGCTGATCTAACATATATCAAAGTTGATTATTGATTTTACTAATCATAATAGTTGTACCTTGTGAAGGTGCTAAGACTTTAAGGTCACATGAATTCTTCAAGATACAATGTTAAATTATCATATCTCTCAAAAACTTTAACAATCGAGAGATAGATAACTAACACTCATATACACATGTATGAACCATCATCAAATGATTATCTATGAGATAGAGTTTAAAGATAGCTTTCTTTTTTTTTTAAAGAAACCTTGTAATTTTATTAGAATAAGTAAAGAAAGTTACAAGGTTCTTGGGCACCTCCCGGTCTCCTCCAAAAGATATATGTCATCAATGTACTTCCCCCATCTCCTTAAAACCCTAATCCGGAAAACCCGATGTGGGAAAAAGGGGTGCTAGAGAAAGAGCGTGGGCCTCCATACATCGGAAAAAACCATAAGAAAAGCAAAACCAAAATTAAAAATAGCTTTAAAATCACATTCAACGATATTTCCATCGCTAAAAGATGCTAGGTGATGAATAGTTTATCCGATATTTAGGGATGCACTTTTCACATCCCTAAACATACTATGTGTCAAATGTTGTAGGGATAATGACCGGAATGCATTGCAGTTGATATATGCAAATATAATGTATATGGACAGAGATGTAAAGCAAAATATACATTACTTTATAGGGTTATATAAATGTAGTAGGTATAAGTGTAACACCATAGAACTCAGGTCTAGCAACGCTACTTGAGCTATAATGGATCTAGTACACCGCCCTCACTTGGCCGAAAATGGTTAACCCGATTTGCCAAATTCATTATGTTTCAATCTTATATCTTAATAATTCTACCCCTCTTAAGGAAGAGGGGTCCTTTCCGGGACCCTACCAGAGAAATCTAGAGGTGACTCTCATTGTCTTTCTACCCTCTTAAGGAAGAGAGGTCTTTGCCGCGACCCTACTGCAGAGAAATTCAGAGGTGACTCTCATTGACTCTCACAAACAAGTGACACTTAGTTCGGAATCTATAGGTGACTCTCATCGTCTTTTCTACCCAAGAGGGTCCTTTTCGGGACCCTAACAGAGAGAATCTAGAGGTGGCTCCCATCGACTCTCACGGTGTGGCACTTAGTTCAGAATCTAGAGGTGACTCCCATCGTCTTTCTACCCAAGAGGGGTTCTTTTCGGGACCCTAACAGTGGAATCTGGAGGTGGCTCTCATCGTCTCTCACGGTGTGGCACTTTGTTCAGAATCTAGAGGTGACTCCCATCGTCTTTCTACTTTTCTTAAGGAAGAGGGGTCCTTGTTGGGACCCTACCAGAAGAATCTGGAGGTGACTCCCATCGTCTCTCACGGTGTGACACTTAAAGGTCCTTGTCGGGACCCTACCAGAGGAATCTAGAGGTGACTCACATCGTATTTCACAGTGTGACACTTGGTTTCATCTAATAGTCTGCTTTGATACCACATGTAATGCCCTGAAATTCGGTATGTCAGTGCTACTTGAGTCATTGTGGATCTAGTAACTATATAGGCTCACCGTCCTCACTTGGACTAAAATGGTTAAACCTAGTTGTCAAGTCCATTATGGACCAATCTTATATCTTAAAAATCTTTCTCACTTTTCCAATATGAAATATTACATTCTCTCTCTCTCTTAATGAAGATGTCTTATTATATCTTAATAATCTGTCTTACATTTTTTCAGTGTGAGATATTACAAAAAGAGTAAAGATATTTTTGTAGTGCTATAAATTGATTCATTGTAAAATAAAAATATGCACTATTATATAGCAGTTTAGGAATGAAATGTACGATCCGGATGCGAATGGCGAATGGTCTAAAAGACATTCTATCGTGAAAACGAGTCTTATTTAGCATAAAAGTGTCCATGATCCAACTAATCAAATAAAACATTTTATTATCATGAATAAAAAATCCTCTATCTTAATTTCTCCTTAGAAACATCAGATACACATAATTCGACCACTAAACAATACAAATCAAACAGCATTTCGTTCAATACCTTAATACCTTATTCGAATCAAGTATAAAAAAAAAATCAATTTCAAAGAGTCTGTTACCGAAAATGTTGAAGGGTAAGAGTTGTCCCCCTAAATGTATTATTATATTCGTCCCTAAATAAGAGTTACTATAGAGGTTTTCACACGGATTAAGAATCGATTTTCTGAATACCGTTTTGATGTGGTGCTAAAGTAGTGTGTGTATTGGTAAACCGCGGTCGTGTAAATAAAGGCCCTGAAAGTATTGTAAAAAAATATATACATATAAATGTAGAGAAAATTGAAGGTGTGTGCTTTTGTGTTAATTTTTCGATTTCATGGGCTAAACAGTGACCACACTGAAATGCACAGGAAACGCACACAGAAAACCTTGGGACAAGTTTAACCTTAATTTGGTCGAGCAGCTGATTGGTTGTCTTCTACCAAGCTGGCACAAGATCTTACTACATGATTGGCTGAGGAATGTATGTTCCCAAACCATGCCACGTGGCATAATCCCTCTTAACCCATGGGTAATACCCCAAGAACATCCTTTCTACCCATATCAAATCCGTTCGTTTTTTTTTTTTTTTTTTTTTTTGAGGAAAACATCAAATCCATTCAAGTCACCTAAACTGCTTCTGCGTGCGGAATCAATCTTTCAGTCCATTTTGTAGACCATTTTACATCTTCTCACGCATGTGTGATTTGAAAGTCAAATAAGTTAAATTACCACATTTCCCCAAAGATTGCATGTGAAAGAAGTTGTAAGATGAAGTAATTGAAGAGGCTACTTTCCACTACGTCGATTCTATCCATGCATTACACTTACAGTATAGATTAACTGATTAAACCGATCTTATGATACTTTGGTTCTAGAAGTCAAAAGCAGATTTTCAGTAGATGTATTGTGAGAATCGATTACGAGAAAATCGATTTTTAATTTCACAGAATCGACGTTCATGATATCGGTTGTATTGTAGTGAAGCGGTTAGAATTTTCGGTGCAAATAAAAGCCCCATAATTCAAACATTCATCTGTAATCAATGTAAGTTTTTCATTTTATTTCATAATATAAGGTCATTTAGAATACATAAGTAGTCTTTATTAAATGATTCTTTCTTTTACTCTTAATTATTATATATTCTCTTATTTTCACTACTTAATAATATTAGACTTTTATGAGAAAAGTTAATGACGCTTAATCACCAGCTTAAACTGTGTGAAAATCTTCAAATTAATTTATATTTTGAGATAGAGACGGATGTATGTTGTGAATGGTGGGGCACATGCCTCCACTGTTATTTAAAAAAAAAAAAAACAAAACAAAACAAAACTGGCATCGTTTTAACTTTTGGTATTAATTGAAGGTGCCTCAAGTGTACCATAACATGTGTTACAATATATTTTTATATTGGTCATATGATGTATGATTCATAATCATGAATTGGTTGTACATTACGATTAATGATCTAAAAGCGTGTTCAATTTTTTGAGGCTCAATTATTGAGGCTCTTTCACTATACAAGTTTTATATATAAAGCAATGTTGTTTTACCATAAAAAAACAATGTTGTTTTGAAATCTATTAGAAGATTAATTTGACTTATCCATTTGTGCTTCTAAGAAACCAAATTTTAGATTACATCACCAATAAAATGATTCTTTCATTGTTGTAGAGAATGTTATTCTTGTCTTAGTGCATTTTATTTCTTGTGTATATGGTGAATCTTTTCCTCAGGGACGGACCTAGAGCATGGCTTATGCGTCGCGGTTTTATTTCGATGACACCGAAAACCTTATATGTCGATCCAAAACATTTAGTTGTTTTAATCCAACCCACCCGGAAAGTGTAAATATAGTCCATTAGTCCACCCAACTACCACCTCCCCGATTCCGTCCCTGCTTTTTCCTTGATGGAGTTGATTCTCTTTCCGATCAATCCATTAGATTACGCTCTATTTGACGATTTTCACGTCTCTTCTGAATCGAATATCTAGTGAATATCGTATTTCAGCGAATATGTAGTGAATATTGTATTTCCGAGCTTGATGTATTCATGTCTTTCTTACGTATTGTAAATTATGTTTATGAATGAAAATATCTTTTTTTTTTTTGGGGGGGGGAAATTATTTCAAAAGCCTAAATTAATTAGAAATTGATAAATTTACATATTTAAAGTAACACACCCCAACAATTTAAACTTAGTCTTTGTTTTAGGAGCTACTATCTCCTTAGAGCAGCCATTATTAAAGCTCTTGGAAAAGAGAAATTACTCAAACATGGAAAGTAAAGAAATCCTTTTGAATCC